>WBZZ01006491.1:35000-81903 GCA_019918135.1 Paulinella micropora | reverse complement strand
AAACCACAGGAGTCCAAACAATAGGAGGAACCAAAACATTCAGCTATGTAATAAATGCGAATGCTGGTCTTGATATGAAATCGCAAAATATAACAAATGTAAATCAACTAAATGGCAGGTCTATCACAACTTGGTTATCAGAGCACATACGAACACGGCGAAAGTGTCAGCAGGTGGAAGTATTGATACACACAGCGATGTGACTATAACAACAGCACGGGTCCATGGAGAAACACAGCATCGCCCTTTCTTAGACTAGATGGCACTGCCAGTATGGCTGGAGCATTAAATATGGGAAATCAAAATATAGCGAATGTTAATTTGGTTGATGGTATTAATGTTTCTGTTCTTGATAGTTCGGCGGTTAAAACCACAGGCGACCAAACCATAGCAGGAAATAAAACATTTAGTAATGCTATAACCGAGAATGTATTATTAACAGCAAATAGTGGATGCAAGTTATCTATTCAAAATAGTATAGATGGGACGAGTGCTTATGGAATACAAATTGGGGGATTTATATGGCAACTCCCGCAGCAGGCAAAAGTTTAGCAAACGGCACAGCAATAGCAGGAAATGATATTAATAATTTTGCTATGCGGTTCAGGTGTAATAATTCTTCAACAAATGGTTTTGTATGGGAGAATGGGTCTGAGCAATGGTTAATGTCGTTGAACGGGGCAAACGGGACTTTATGGACAAAAGGATTAATAACTGCGAGTGCGGGAGTATCAACAACCAGATTAACAGCGAGTGGAGAGATAAAGGCAAATTGTGGTTTAAATATGAACAGCTAAAACATTACAAATGTAAATCAACTAAATGGCAGGTCTATCACAACTTGGTTATCAGAGCACGATACTAACACGGCGAAAGTGTCAGCGGGTGGAAATATTGATACACACAGCGATGTAGTGATAACAACACCAGCAAACGACCAATTATTAACATATAATGGAACAAACTGGGTAAATTCCACGGGGTCATTGGCTTTCCTTGCTTTGACGGGTGGGACAATGTCAGGCGATATTAAACTGGGTGCTTCAACTTTTACTATGTACTCAGGCCCGCAGACTATGACAACCAACAACTCGGCTGGTTTTGTTGCTTCTGCTTCTACTGAATACGATCCCGCATATATGGCTTTTAATGCCAACCAGAACGATTATTCGTCGAGCAACTTACACTACAACGACACGACAGGAGTTTATTCAAGAGTTCCACCAAACACAAACACTTGGGGAGGAACACAATACACGGGCGAACACATAAAAATAGATTTGGGGGCAGTATACAGGATAAAAAAATATTATGTTAGGTCTTCGTCTGCTAATTACATTGAAATGACGCCGAGCATTTGGTATGTGGGAGTAAGCACTGACAACATTACATTCACATTATGGGACAGCAGGAGTGGCGAGGCTTGGGCTTCACAAACAACTAAAACATATACACCCGCTTCAAATGCTTCTGCTAGATATATCATATTCGTCGCGAACAAGGCGGGAAGTGGCGGAACTTCATTTAGAAGCCAAGTCCGCATCGCCAGTTTGTATTTTGATTATGAGACATTAATTATGATATAACATTGATTACAAATATGACGAGCGACACATTAACAACAAGCGGAACAATAACAGCAAGCGGATTAATAACTGCAAGTGCTGGATTAACAGGGACCACATTAACGGCCAGCGGATTGATAAAGGCAAATGCTGGGGTTGATATGAAAAGCCAAAGCATAACAAACTTAGCCACTCCATCAGCATCAACAGACGGGGCGGCAAAAGGCTATGTAGACACATTAGACGGGCAGAATGTGAAATTAACAGGAAACCAAACCATAGCAGGGACGAAAGAATTTAGCGGAATTAGCAACTTCATTAGGTGTCCCGTGTATAGTAGGCAGAACCACAAAGGGAACAGGAGCAACAGGGGGCTCAGAATTATATGGAACCGCTGCCAACATGAACGGACCGCACATTCAAGCATTTGTTCATAATTCCGTTTATCCTACATTCCAATTATTGAATTATGGGCAAGACAATATTGCTTTAAGTTTTGATAATTATTGGGATGGTTCAAACTGGAAATCAAGCGACCCAGGCTCAACCTTTCAAATATACAAATTAAGTGATAAACTCGCTTTCAACTACAAATCGGGAGTAGCACTGGCAGGAAACATAGCATTTAGTGAGGCAATGAACATAAGCAATGCGGGGGTGATAACAACAACAGGAGCAATAACAGCAAGTAGTTTAATAACCGCAAATGCTGGTATTAGTTCGGCTCAAACTATTACAATGACTAATTCAGGGTCGCAAATTTACTTTTCGGACGGCATGACAGCCACGTGCGGTATAAGGTGGTCTGACGATGACCACGGTGTATTCTGTCAAAGAAATGCCAATGTTATGTACATCAAAGAGTGGGGCGACATATACTTTCAAACAACAGGTTCTACTACGCGAGCACAGATGAATTCAAATGGCCTTTTTGTTCCTTCGTCTGGTTCTTCAACTTCGGTTCAAATAGGAACAAGGGCATCAACCGCGAATGAACCTATGATTTTATTAAGGTCAGCGAATGGTACTAACCGAGCTTTCTTTGGTCATAGTGGCACACAACTTTATACTTGGTGTACTACAACTGCAAATGGAGAACCTTCTGGTGCTTATTGTTATATGAATCCAGGAGGCGGTTGGGGCTACTCATCAGACAGGAGATTGAAAGCGGATATTAAAACATTAGAATGTGGCGAATGCGAGAAATTAATGAAATTAAACTGCTGTTCGTATTATTGGAAATCTGATGAAAAGAAAGAAAAAAAGTGTGGATTTATTGCAGATGAAGTTAAAAAAATATTTCCTGAATTTGTCACGAGTATGGATATGAAAATGGGAGAATACGAACACCTTGAAGGAGTAGAATATACAAATTTTATACCGATATTGGTTAGTGCTTTTCAACATTTAACGGAAAAGGTAGTTAATTTAGAAAAAGAAAATAAACTTTTACTTAATATATTACAAGACCAAGCAAACCAATTAGCAGAAATACGTGCGAAAGTATTTGGTGTTTCATAAAACACCGAACTGATGATCGCAAGCGACAATCAACGTATTTACCAATGCCCCCTAGATTACACCCACCACCACCAATCATAGAAGTAGATGGCGACCTGACACCAGAGTTGAAGTCACGCTGTATAGAAGAAGAATTGAAAAAAGACAAAAAAATATTAGATTACGAGATAAACGATGAGTGGCGATGTTGTTGCTTTAGAGAAAGGACAGATGCAAGATTAATTAAATATGCTGTTCAGATGGCAGTTATATGTAGCATAATCATTGTGTGTTGTCAGATTGAGCGATCCAGAAATTAGTTGCGCGAATGCTAATACGTTTATAGGCGTACTCATGCTTCTTATTGGGATAATCTGCCCGTCTCCAAAAATAAATTAAAAACCAAAAGCGGATAATCCGATCATATTGTCATAATGGATTTGTGTTTTAAGATGCTTTGACAAATTATCAATTCTGAAAGAATTACCACATTCGCATTGAACCATTTTTGATTGATACATTCTCTTTTTTTTGGTTTATCTCATCTCTATTTCTGTCTCTATATTCTTTCTGTTTTTGTAATAGTTGTTCTTTGTTTTTTGCCACGTATTCCTTAAGATATCGTGACACATAGTCTTCATTTTTTTCAAGCCATTCTTTTCTTTTTTTGTGATAGTCGTTCTTTGTTTTCTTCTCTCCATTTTTTGTTTATGTGTCTAAAATATTCCTTGTTTAGTTTTGTATATTCTTTTTTTCGTTGCGCTATGGTCTCTTTATGATCTTTACAATATTCCTCCGTAGTTCTTCCTTCCATTCTTTTATTCACGCAATTTTCTTTTCTAATCCATATTCACCTTCTTTGCGAAATAACTGATCTACGGTTTCACATGGATAATCTTCAAGCAATTCAATATAGTGGTCTTCATGTTTTAATATTTCAAAACTACTTATATTATGAAAATTACCTTTTTATATTTCCTATAATCGCTTCTATGTTTCCCAAATCGTTGAGCCAATATCTGTGTAGTTGATCCAATAAAAATTTGATCAGTTTGGTGCGACCTGATCGCATAAATTTTACCTTTCTTACAATCTCGAACCCGTGGCATATTGTTATTCTTTGTTATTTATTATATATCATTATCTTTCAATAATAAATTATCACATTCATATATATGTGTTCTATACCAAGACGCACTATCGCCTGCACACATTAAAGGCAGTGCTTCATCAAAACTACGACAAGCATTATTTCCGTTACTTATGAAAACACACTTAAAACCAGTTTCTACCCCTTGCTTTATACAATAAGCACACGATTCATTCTTTTTTTCCGAGTATCGTGAGTAAAAGTCGAAGGCGGTCCGCGAAATAGCCGAGCACACAAATAACAATATTAATAACATATATATACTTAACTCCCGCTTTTACCTTCTTCTCTAATTATATTATTATAAATTGCTTCTCGTTGCTTATCTGATAGCGGTAAGCGGTAAAGTATATTTTCTGGTTTTCTAAAAATATTGGGGTTTCTATTTACCAAGTTCTGAGTGATGCGGATTTTGTCAATTTCCTTCCCTAGCCGTTCTAGTTTCTCCAGTTGTTCCTCGTCTTTGCTTTTTTCTTTTTTATTTTCCATCCTATATTATAGCAGATAAAAAAATGTGGTTTCATGAAAAAAAAATGGTTTGATTATTACAATGACGCTAGAAGAGAACATAAGAGTCAGTCAAAGGAATTTATTACAGCAAAGGCAAATGAACTAAAGTGGAAAGATAAAATACAAGACGCTATTGATTTTGATGATGAGCCCGACAATCCAAATATAAAAAGATTAAAAGACGCGATCAAAATGCTTAGCGGAAGGTCATCTATGTATAACAACATGGACCGAAAAGCGCTAATGGAACATCTTAGGGAACATAGAGTTAATATAGAAGAACTTGAAACAAAAATTGGAAATATGCCCATGAATGAACAACGATTAGAAATGGTGCAATTAGCAAGGGCTAAAGGTAAAGCAAAAATCCAAAACATTAAAGACCTTATTGACCAAATGAATCGTGATATGAATCAATTGATAACCCACTGGGGATATCCAGAAGAAAAAAGGTCCTTACTTGAAACAATGAATCGTAATGGGCTAACACATTTATTGAATAAAGGCAGAGGCGAAATAAAAGCAACAGCAAGATGGGAAAACAAACAATGGCAGGCGCAGGACCTAAAGGAATGGGAACAAAACAGACTAGAATATGAATAGAAAAACCCAGAGGATGCTTCAATTGAAACACAAATAGGCAGAGATTACAAATCTATCGTGCCAAGTTTAACAGATACACCAAGGGCTACTGCAAGGTTTGTAGACGCATTGAATTAAAGTATTAAAGAAATAATTATGAGTCCCACATTAAAAAAAATAGTAATTACCATTCACAGAGCAGGTCGTTATGGTGTGAGTAGATTGGCATGGAATCGCATATTAACTATTACTGCTAATCATCCTCAAATTCGTGCTATGACTGTTGCGGTGATGGGAAGACCGGGCGCGGAGTCTTTTAGAAGGGCATTAGAAGCATTAGCAATGACCGCCAGAGTTGCCTCCGCCTAACCCTCGTTTAATTTCAGCGGAACAACAAAGAATGGGTGATTATGTATTGAAGGATATGTTAAGAAAATTAGGCTTACAAGTATCAACAATAATGGCATGGCAGACATTTAAAAGAGGTGTTGAAACTGCAACCATGATTGCTTTTGGTGCATTTCTAACGCACATATACAGCATATGGACCGCTCAACCAGATGCTATTATTAAATTGGAAGAAGAACGATGTCATACTACTGGAAGTAATTATAATGGTCCTGCCACACGAGTAGAAAGTCGTCTCCAATTAGAAGATAGAACTCGTGGTGAGTTTCCTTACATTTTACCAGCAGACACTCTGGATTTGATTGCTTTTGAACATGATCTATTGTATGCTACTGGTGATAAAAATGTCCAAAATTTCGCCGACCAGATACTTTGAAAGAATTACTAATATAACAGAGTATTTGACGAGCAATTGATTGGCGAGTGAAGAAGTCGCTAAAACTATTTCTGACAATTACAATTCAATGTTCTCAACAGCAGATATATCTAAAATGGCATTACAAGCACAGGGACGTGCTCGTAGTGGAGTATCATATTTGGATGCGATGAAATTCTGGAAAACTATTAAGCTAACACCTCCAGATGCGAAATACAATGCTTTTATACATAATGTAGTAAATTCTATGATTGGTGTTATGAATAATGTGGGCAGTTTTGATAAAGACACTAACTTTAAAGTAAATAAAATAGCAAATCCTGCTACATTTAGCAAACAATATGAAACCTTGGTAAATTCGTTTAATCAAATGGTGAAATCGCAAGAAAAAGCGGATGGCATGAAAGGATATTCTCTTATCGCACCAGCAAATGAAATTATAATTAATAATTTTATAGAAAAAATAAATGCAATGAATCAAAAAATATTTCAGCAGATATAGAGAAGGAAATAATTGTTGAGGTTCATCCCACACCAAATCAAACAGAAATGGTAGTAGCACCTATTGATTCAATCGGACTCGGTAATAACTTGGATATATTTCAAGATAAGACATCCCAAGTGAAGCATTTGAAAGGATTTGTTAATTTGCTAAAAAATAAAACTGGAAAGAAAATATCTTTGACATTGTCAGATTATGACAATCCTATTAGTGGATGGGAAAAGCCTATAATGCAAGCATTAAACAAAGGGGTTAGCAAGTCAGATATAGCAGAGGTAGATGACGTATTAGATAAGATAATTTATGAAGAAGTGAGGGGTAAATTGACACCAGAACAAATGAAGCAATTAGAAGATTTAGAATTGAAGGATTCAGAATTTGAAAAAGCAAGACCTAAAGGTCTAACACCTGCACCTGAACCAACACCTGAACCAAAACCAATGCCTGAACCAACACCTGAACCAAAGCCAATGCCTGAACCAACACCAGCACCACAACCTCAACCATATCCACAAACAGCAGCATTTGTAGAGGAACCTGTTCAGCCACCACAGAATAACTTAAAAGAAGATCCAGATAATGCAACAACTAATGACCAAATGGTTGATAGCATGAGAAGTATTGATAATTTGGTTGATAAGATTATGGGGAAATCTCCTGCTGATGAAAGAGAAGACTTATTTGCACTTATTCGTTTTCTAATGCAAAGCGACCAAAATGGTGGAATTGGCACTTCACAAACAAACCCACTTATTAAACGCAACGAACAAAGACGAGATCGTGTGCTAGAAACCAAAAATGATTTTGAATCACTGCTAGACAACACACTTTATAGCAACACAAATAATCACTTTATGGTGAATAAATACAATAGAGCAGTCATTCAGACCAGAATGAGAGAAAAAAGAGAGTTTCCAAAAATGAAACGAAAACTGACGAGAAACTTTCCTGCTGAAATTCCGCGACAAGTTCAAACTCGCACTACGAACACGAAATTAAGGCCTACGTCGACTAATCAGTCATTTTTGTTGGAAACTAAAAAAAAAAAAGCCAGGAAAAATGACTAAACTGCGGCATCACACTGGAAAATGACAAAATGTTTAGTATGGCTAGACGAAATGACAGATTAGTCATTTTGATACAATTTGTCAAAATGACAGATCTTTCAAAGAATGACTAAGTAGCCTTCACTTACACTGGAAAATGACAAAGCATTTAGTATGCCTATGCGATGTAGAAAATTGACAGAGGACACATTGTCAAAATGACTGATGTGTCACAAAATGACTAGGCAGCCTTCACTGACACTGGGAAATGACAAAACATTTAGTATGCCTATAACAATGTAGAAAATTTACAAATGTGTCATTTTCCCCTTTATAAATTGACAAAACATATAGTATGCCTATAATAATTGTCAAAATAAAAGATCTATCAAAAAATGACTCAGAACCTGGCGAACCTTATCATTTTTTCCTTTACCTTCCTGAAGAAATGGTTGGGATTATGGCCTTGAAGTCCAAGTTGAAAGAGATAGATGACAAGCATCACTCAAAGTAGATTCACTAGTAGATTCATTTCAAGTTAATAAATAATTTATTTACTATTAATATTTTAACAGTGCTTGCGTAAAAACTTAATATTAAAGTTGCGTCATCGGTTGTGACCGGAGTTGAATATAAATTCAAATAGAATAAATCGATTTTATTATCACAATAAATGAAGCAAAATTAAAAACTACTACTGCTATTCAGCCGACGGTTCAAAACTAAACTTGAAAAATAATAATAATAATAATAATAATAATAATAATAATAATAATAATAATAATACTAATAGTAATACTAATAGTCATAGTAATAATAATAATAATAATAATAATAATAATAATAGTGTATCTCCTGCCAATTGCTGAGCCAAAAGGCCATGTGCATCCAGTCCTCCATTCCATAAGGAAAGTCTCCACACCAATCGGTGGAATAAAGGAAGTGACGGCATAGAACATTACTCTAGGAGCTTTATACCAATCAGCCCATGGAAAGGACCGATGGCCTATGTACTCCCTCATAATAATAATAATAATAATAATAATAATAATAATAATGATAATAATAATAATAATAATAATAATAATAATAGTGCTTTTCTGTCAATGGCTGATGCAAATCTGCACATGCGCCTCCATCGTCTCACCCGTGAGGGGAGTACGAAGAATTGACGATAGGCTCTAATGACACCCCCGCAAGGGCAGTTCCAACACTTCCAGACGGACCGGTATGTTCAATGAAAATACTGGTGGCACCGACGGGAATCGAACTGGCGACAGGGCCCAGATGGTAGAACTTGACCACTGGGCTATCACGGTGTCCATAATAATAATAATAATAATAATAATAATATTAATAATAATAATAATAATAATATATATATTGATCTGTCATGGCTGAGCCCGAGGGCCATGCGCCTCCATCCCTCGACCCAACAGGGACTACAGTGAGTATGTTGGGGAGGGAAGAGTGACTCTAACCATCCTGCACAGAAGGCCCCAAAAGTCCCTACTACCCGCACAGTGTCGGGTACCTTGCAGGAAATCAACTACAAATGATTGATCTTCCCCGCGTGAGAGCTCCACGAGACTGGGTAGGTCCCGCATGGAGGTACTCACAGGGGTAGCAGACATTTCATGCGGTCTGCCAGCGCATGAGGACGTTTTGTGGTAAGTATCTGGGACGCCTCGAAACCCGTCACCACCCCTAGATCGCGGAATGTAAATACCCCTTTGATCCCACGTGGTGTATGTCTTATAAAAAACATTACAACGACATGGCCTCGGAACCAACACAACAACATAGCCCGGAACCCACATCGACATAGCCTCGGAACCCACACAACAACAGAGCCTCGGAACCAACACAACAACATAGCCTCGGAACCAACACAACAACATAGCCTCGGAGCCAACACAACGACATAGCCTCAAAACCAGTGGGAAGAGGCCCAACCACCTCCTCTTCCCGTGGGGTGCCATACTATGCACCCCTCCATAATAATAATAATAATAATGATAATAGTGCTTCTCTGTCAATGGCTGATGCATTTCTGCACATGCGCCTCCATCGTCTCACCCGTGAGGGGAGTACGAAGAATTGACGATAAGCTCTAATGACACCCCCGCAAAGGCAGTTCCAACACTTCCAGACGGGCCGGTATGTTCAATGAAAATACTGGTCCAGAAATAGACCGGTATGTTCAATGAAAATACTGGTGGCACCGACGGGAATCGAACTGGCGACAGGGCCCAGATGGTAGAACTTGACCACTGGGCTATCACGGTGTCCAATAATAATGATAATAATAATAATAATAATAATAATAATAATAATAATAATAATAATAGTAATAGTAATAATAATAATAATAATAGTAATAATAATAAAATAATAATAATAATAATAATAATAATAATAATAATAATAATAAAGTAACAATAATAACAATAACATCAATCGCTGTCTTCCGCCTGAGGAGTGACAGGCGGGGCGGGGAGACAGAGCGAGTTGATGGAGGAGAAACATAAGGCGGCATGCTGCGATGCTGTCTGATGTGGATGGGGGTGTCATCTAGAAGAACAGGCAGTGACGTGGCACTATACGTACTGGCCACCGAAGCAGGCTCTGAGGCTGCACTCGCAATTGAACCCCGGCGAACAACACTAACTTGAACTCTATCTCTTGAATTCCTACGTATACGGCTCAGTCTGGCATCAACAGAGTCAGCATCCACCACTCGATCCTTGTCACGCAACGAGCTGCTGGGAGGACGAAGGATCTCATCCTCCGACGTGTCGGAGTCGGTGGCATTGCTTTCAATTAGAGGATTGAACTCTTCGCCCTGAAACCACTGTTTGTGCCCACAGATCGACAAGGTCCCAGTAACGTGAGTGTAGTCCAAAACCTTAGACGTAACGTAGACAGCAATAAATTGCTGAACATCTTTGGGAAGTTTGTTACACTTCCCTCCCGGTCCGGAAGGCTCGAAATCGGGGAAGGTATAGAGAATTCTCGACTTGCTGATCGTCACCGCCTCCTCCTCCAATACTTTCTGTTCCTTTTCCCAATCGTACCATGGGCCATGACGCCATTTCCAGACTACACGATTACCTTTCTTGGGCCCTACGTCCCACGCACGCAGCCTCGCAGGCTGAAAGGTACCACTAATCTTCTGAGACATATTGGAAGCGTGACCCCACCAATGAACTTTCACAAAAAGGTTCTTGTTTCTTCCCCGTAGATCCCGCCACTTCTCGGCTACTCTCCACCCATCCATGCGACCATCTGACTCCTGCACGGCGACAATGTATAAGTTTCCTTTTTGCTTTAATGCTTTTTTTATGAGTGAGGGCTCCTCCAATGGCCGGTTGAGCAATACTTTCTCATGTCGCGTATACACGAGGGCCAAAGCGAAAAGGAATGGACTCAGGGACTGTCTGCCCAGGGTGTTTGAGTGCCCACGCCTTTTTCTCTCTGCTATTGAGCTTCTTCTGGCCATCCCCGAAGAGAAGCCTGGTGGCTTTTTGAAACTTATAAAAGACAGTGAATGAAGCATCTCCTCCAATCAACATTTGCCCCCAAAGTTCAGGGGACAAAAATTCCACTTCGTACCGATTGGCTGTGTCTTTTCTTATCGCGACAAGGCCTTCTTGATCTGCCGGAACGCGAAAGGCCTGCTTGAAAGATTTGAAGGAACAGGGGGCAGCGCAATCCTTGACGATATCCCACGTCGATTTTTGGTCGTCTCCAGACGTCCACCCACTTAAGGGCCCACTGAAGCAATCAAAGACAAAACGACGCCAGTTCTGTGCAGATCCATCTGGAAGCTTGGCTACAGACACTGAAAGGCACCCGGCAGGAGGGTTATCTGGTTCCTCCTCCGACTCTTCAGCCTCTTCTTTACCCTCTCCTTCAGCCGGATCAGCAATCTCTTCTTTTTTCAACCGGAAATCAACTGATATATATAATAGTAGAGTATAGTTTAGTATGGTATTGTATAGTATAGTATAGTATAGTATAGTATAGTATAGTATAGTATAGTATAGTATAGTACAGTATAGTATAGTATAGTATAGTATAGTATAGTATAGTATGGTATAGTAGTATAGTATAGTATAGTATAGTAGAGTATAGTAGAGTATGGTATACTATAGTATAAAATAGTATAGTATAATATAGTGTAGCATAGTATAGTATAGTATAGGATAGTACAGTATAGTATAGTATAGTATAGTATAGTATAGTATAGTATAGTATAGTATAGTATAGTAGAGTAGAAAAGAGTAGAGTATAGTATAGTATAGTATAGTATAGTATAGTAGAGTATAGTAGAGTATAGTATAGTATAGTATAGTATAGTGTAGTATAGTATAGTATAGTATAGTATAGTATAGTATAGTATAGTATAGTATAGTATAGTATAGTAATAGTACTAGTATTAGTAATAGTATTATTAAAAGTAATAGTATAGTATAGTATAGTATAGTATAGTATAGCATAGTATAGCATAGTACAGTATAGTATAGTATAGCATAGTATGGTATAGTATAGTGTAGCATAGTATAGTATAGTATAGTATAGTATAGTATAGTATAGTATAGTATAGTATAGTATAGTGTAGCATAGTATAGAATCGTATAGTATAGTATAGTATAGTATAGTATAGTGTAGTATAGTATAGTATAGTATAGTATAGTATAGTATAGTATAGTATGGTATAGTATAGTATAGTATAGTGTAGCATAGTATAGTATAGTATAGTATAGTATAGTATAGTATAGTACAGTACAGTACAGTATAGTATAGTATAGTATAGTATAGTATAGTATAGTATAGTATAGTATAGTATAGTATAGTATAGGTATAGTATAGTATAGTATAGTATACTATAGTATAGTATCGTATAGTATAGTATAGTATAGTATAGTATACTATAGTATAGTATAGTATAGTATAGTAATAGTAATAGTAATAGTAATAGTATTAGTATTATTAAAAGTAATAATATAGTATAGTATAGTATAGCATAGTACAGTATAGTATAGTAGAGTATAGTGTAGTATAGTGTAGTATAGTATAGTATAGTATAGTATAGTATAGTATAGTATAGTATAGTATAGTATAGTTTAGTATAGTATAGTACACTACAGTATAGTATAGTATAGTATAGTATAGTATAGTATAGTATACTAGTGCATAGTATACTATAGTATAGTATAGTATAGTATAGTATAGTATAGTATAGTATAGTAGAATATAGTTCAGTATGGTATGTATAGTATAGTATAGTATAGTGTAGTATAGTGTAGTATAGTATAGGATAGTACAATATAATATAGTATACTTTAGTATAGAAAAGTATAGTATAGTATAGTATAGTATAGTATAGTTTAGTATAGTATAGTATGGTGTAGTATAGTATAGTACAGTATAGTATAGTATAGTATAGTATAGTATAGTATAGTATAGGATAGGATAGTGTAGTATAGTATAGTATAGTATAGTATAGTATAGTATAGTATAGTATGGTATAGTACAGAGTATAGTATAGTATAGTATAGTATAGTATAGTATAGTATAGTATAGTATAGTATAGTATACTAGAGTGATGATAGTATAGTATAGTATAGTATAGTATAGTATAGTATAGTATAGTATAGTATAGTAATAGTATTAGTATTAGTAATAGTATTATTAAAAGTAATAGTATAGTATAGCATAGTATAGCATAGTATAGTATAATATAGTATAGGATAGTGGAGTATAGTATAGTATAGTATAGAATAGTATAGTATAGTATAGTATAGTATAGTATAGTATAGTTTAGTATAGTATAGTATAGTATAGTATAGTATACTAGAGCATAGTATAGTATTGTATAGTATAGTTAGTATAGTATAGTGTAGCATAGTATAGTGTAGCATACTAGTATATTATAGGATACTAGTACAGTATACTATACTATAGTATAGTATAGTATAGTATAGTATAGTATAGTATAGTATAGTATAGTGTAGTATAGTATAGTATAGTATAGTATAGTATAGTATAGTATAGTATAGTTTAGTATAGTATAGTATAGTATAGTATAGTGTAGCATAGCATAGTATAGTATAGTATAGTATAGTATAGTATAGTATAGTATAGTATAGTAATAGTAATAGTTATTGTCATAGTAATAGTACTAGGAATTGTATAGTATAGTATAGTATAGTATAGTATAGTATAGTATGTAATAGTACTAGAAATTGTATTAAAAAGTATAGTATAGTATAGTATAGTATAGTATAGTATAGTATAGTATGTTATAGTATAGTATAGTATAGTATAGTATAGTATAGTATAGTACAGTATAGCATAGTATAGTTTAGTGTAGTATTGTATAGTATAGTAGTATACTATAGTATAGTATAGTATAGTATAGTATAGTATAGTACAGTACAGTATAGCATAGTAAAATATAGTATAGTATAGTATAGTATAGTATAGTACTTTATAGTATGTTATAGTGTAGTATACTACAGTATAGTTTAGTATAGTTTAGTATAGTATAGTATAGTATAGTATAGTATAGTATAGTATAGTGTAGTATAGTATAGTATAGTATAGTATAGTATAGTATAGTATAGTATAGTATAGTATAGTATAGTACAGTATAGTATAGTATAGTATAGTTCAGTATGGTATAGTATAGTATAGTATAGTATAGTGTAGCATAGTATAATATAGTATAGGATAGTACAGTATAATATAGTATAGTATAGGATAGTACAGTATAATATAGTATAGTATAGTATAGTATAGTATAGTATAGTATAGTATAGTATAGTATAGTATAGTATAGTATAGTGTAGTATAGTGTAGTATAGTGTAGTATAGTATACTATGGTATAGTATGGTAGAGCATAGTATAGTATAGTATAGTATTGTATAGTATAGTATAGTATATTATAGTGTAGCATAGTATAGTATAGTATAATATAGTTATAGTAATAGTAATAGTACTAGTAATAGTACTAGGAATAGTATAGTATAGTATAGTATAGTATAGTATAGTATAGTATAGTATAGTATAGTATAGTATAGTATAGTATAGTATAGTATAGTGCAGTATAATATAGTATTGTATAGTATAGTATGTTATACTATAGTATACTATAGTATAGTATAGTATAGTATAGTACAGTATAGTATAGCATAGTATAGCATAGTATAGCATAGTATAGTATAGTATAGTACAGTATAGTAGAAAATTTAGTAGAGTATAGTATAGTAATAGATAGATAGATAGATAGATAGATAGATAGATAGATAGATGGATGGATGGATGGATAGATAGATAGATGGATAGATAGATAGATAGATAGATAGATAGATAGATAGATGGATAGATGGGTAGATAGATAGATAGATAGACAGATAGATAGATAGATAGATAGCAAAATAATAATAATGATATTAAAATTAGATAGAGAGATAGACAGACAGATAGATAGATAGATACATAGATAGATAGATAGATAGATAGATAGATAGATAGATAGATAGATAGATAGATAGATAGATAGATAGATAGATAGATAGATAGATAGAAAACAACTGGCCTGAAGTAGCGTGTAATAGTTGGAGTGGGTGGGGAACAAAGTCCCGGAGACGTCACGTCTTTTTTCAACCAGAAATCAACTGGAGTGAAGAGGGGCGGAGGCTTTACTGGACGCAAATTCGCGGGTGCCCAGTAATAATGTTCCTTGCATCTACTGTCTTAAGGTCTCAGAAGTCCCTGCCGTAAATGGCAGGGACAGGGGCAGTCGCCCGCTGGACTTCTTCGGTTTCGTCTCTCGGTCTTTTCTCACTCCTTCTCATCGTCGTTGACGTATTTGAAGTTGCATGGAAGGGAAAACAAAAACAAAAAAAGTGCTTGAAAAATGCATGAAAACCCCGAGGCGCGGCCGGTATAGTTAGAATAACTCAGAGAATAGCTGTTAAATGCGAAAGTATGCTCAGGAATATGTAGAGTGGCCCCTATCAAAAATCAAGTAAAATTTTGAAAAGGAGTTAAATTATTTTATGTGAGAAATAGGTAGGGTATGTAAGCAGAATTACTATGAATATGTCGTTTGTCAAAAATGTATACTAGTGTTTGAGCTGACTGTTTGCAGAATGTTAATATCAGATTCAGTTTCACTATAGAGAATAAAATGTGAATCTTTCAGAACCTTACCATACGCCAGACTGAAATCTGTATAGCTGTACGGACATAATTGTCTCTATAAACATTGAGTTCTTAGTAGATGATAACCCAGAACTCGTCAAGAATTTAATCAATTCTTGACCTCGTCTGTGTTGTTGAAGCCTTCCTGTTGATAGTAGATACAAAGAAACAAAAACAACCAAATAGCCTTCTACAGCACACTACAAGAAAACATATATGTATCTATCCGACACTTTTAAATTACTTATTAAGTAAATAAAAAAGTGTCTAATATACTATGGTTAGAAAAATTACGAAAGGTGGTGTATATACCTCTAAAGACAGAGTTTATATTAAATGGTGTGAGAATGGCGTGAAGAAGAAGAAAGAAGTATGTATAACGAAAAAGAGGACAAAGGAAGAAGCAGAAAAGCAAGCAAGGGAGTTTTATGAAAAGGAAGTATTATCAAAATACGAAGAAGATAATAAAAAACAGATTACAAACAATTATCAAAGCAAAAGCAAAAACAATAGCAGAAAAGAAAGAAGCAAACAAACATATACCTGTGTATGTGGTAAAACTATAAAAATATATAGCAAATACGAACACGAAAAAAGCCAATCACATAGAGACTTCTTTGTGGAGAAAGAAGAAATTATGTTAGGTGGTCATAAAGTAATTCGTATAGCATATAGAAATGATGACATTGAAAGATATTACGAAAATAAAAAATGATATTTGTTTCTGTTTCTTTCAGAAACATCAACAAACATCGTCCCACTATTAAAGCAGAAATCGATGTTTTATGAAACCGCGTAGCGGGTGAATAAAATATCAAACAAATAATTAATTTTATTTTAAACCAATATTATTTATATGTATATAAAATGACGACGACTAGAGTTGTGGGTGTTTCATTTGAAGGGCGACAAGATAATATTTCTTATCTCAAAACCATAGGACGACGTGAAAAAGTTTTTATTCAACACGAGCCAGAAAACAAATTTGATAAAAATGCGATAAAGGTTGAAACAGAAAGAGGAAAGCAACTCGGATATATCAGCAAGCACTTAGCAGAAACTCTAAAGATTAAAGGAAGGAAACAAGTATATTATTCAATCTATGGAGGAGGGGCAGGAAAACATTATGGAATTGAAATTACTATCCTTGATACAAACAAACAATATTTAATATATATTAAAGATTATTTTTTTAATTATATATACACAAAGATGGGTAGAAAACCGATATATAAAACACCAGAAGAGAAAAAGGAAGCCTTACGGAGAAAGGCGAGGGGAATTTATACAAAAAGACCCAGAAAGACATAGACAGAAGTCGATGGAATACTACAACCAAAACAAAGCAATAATAGCAGAACTGAGGAAGAAAAAAAGAGATAAAGTAAAGCAAGCATTACTTAAGTTGAAAAGAATGGAGGAGGCAATGAAATGAATTTCTATTTAAAGATAAGATATTATTATATATAAATATAATAGATAATTTATTATTATTTTTATTATTTTTATATCCACTTTGATATAAAAAAAGTATGCCACCACCTTTACCACCCAGACCAACGAAGGAAAATGTAGAACTAGCGAAGGTAAGGGCTAACTTAAGGGAAACTAAGACACAAGAAGCGAAGAAGCGCGAGGTAAAACTTGTAGAACTAAGACTAATAAAAAACAGAGGTATAAATGGTTATACATACCCTTCTAAAGACCTTGACATTAACTTCTATGATATGGATACGATTGAAATATTGATTATGAGAGCAGTTAAGGATGCTAAAAATAGAGGTCTGACAAACGAAGCAAGCATTCATGTCAAGTTTGGGTATATAACAGATGCCGATGATAGTAAGTTTTACAAGTGGAAAACTTTTAAATCAGTTAAGTTAAAAGACATAGATGAGTTGTTTCGTGATATATATTTATACAACGAACAAAATCTTGAAGCCAGTGCGAATGAATATGAAAGAATTATTCAACATATAACTATTCAAATTATCCAAGAAGACGGAGGCGGGTGTAATGATACAGGAAGTGATAAAAAACATAAAACACCCGAAGGGATACATATTAATCCAAGAAGCAAGGATAATAATTGTTTCTTTCATGTCGTTAAAAACATACTAAATTTACCAATGAAAGGTAAATCAAAACTCAATAAAAAAGTATGTAATGACATTAGAAGTGAATTCAAACTTGAGCCTAATACTCCGATACCTTTATCAGTCGGATTTGAAATCTTAAAAAATATTGTATTGAAGGTAAGTATTTTAAATTGACTGATGCAACAAGCAAACAGACATTCAAAAATTTTGAAGACCCTTTAATAACCGCAGATGTGCTTTGTTATCTACTCAAACGACATTATATAAGTTTCATAAAAAGAAACAAAAATAAGTGTCCAGATTGTTATAAAGAATATTACAATAATCATAAATGTAATAATAAAAGAATTTCATATATAAGAGCGAAACTCAGAAAGAAAGAAAATCAAGTGAGGTCTTTATTGACTACTTTTGAAGAGGCTAAGTATAATAATCAAGATGAAGTATTTCATTATGACTTAGAGACTTTTACAAATGAATACGAATTACACACACCATACATAGCAAGCTTTACCATTTCGGATATCGGCTTTAAATATGTAGCAGACGATAAATGTATTTCTAAATTACTTGATATAATTTTCAAATATGCGGAGGAGTTAGCAGAAAGAAAACCAAAAGCAAAATTATATGTTAATGCTTTCAATGGTAGTAAGTTTGACCATTACTCATTACAGAAAGAATTTATCAAAAGAAGAATAAAAAATACAACCCTTATGAACAATGGTGCTATTATTTCATTAGAATACAAAAATATATAATTCTGGGATATGTTCAAGCACACTGAGGGAAGTCTAAAAAAGAACCTTGAAACACTGGGATATAATGTGTTAAAAGGCGACTTCGAACATAGCAAACACAAACGATGGGAAGAGATGGATGAGGAAACGAAAAAGGAATTTCTAACATACTTAGAAAAAGATGTTATGAGGTTGAAGGAACTACACGACACACTAAACAGTCAAATATACGAAAAACATAAAATTAACTTAACTGCTTATATATCTACTTCGTCTCTAACTTGGAATTTATGGAAAAGAAAATAGATGGTAAATATGTTATTCAACTACCGAATTTAAAACAAGAAAAAGATTTTAGAAGGGCGGTATATGGTGCTTATCCAAGCAAAAGACGATTTATTTCGGAGCAATATCAAAAATATATGAATGGAGAAATCGGCTTTGATGAGGTTGTAGATTATCGTATTGATGCTGATGTTGTAAGTCTTTATCCAACGGAAATGCTTGAACTATTTATGACTGGTGAAATAAAGGAATGTGAAGGTGAAATGAAAGGCAAACTCGGGATATATAATGTTGATTACATATCTCCAAAAAATATATTACATCCGCGGGTTCCGTATAGAGATAGTAAGGGGTGTTTAAAGTGGGAATTAAGAGATATGAAAGACCAATGGCTTACTTCTATAGATATTGAAGATATGATTGAACTTGGCTACCAAGTCAAAATCATTCGTGGATATTACACGGAAGAAGCCGAACCAGTATTTAAAGAATATATTTCGGACTTATTCAAGAAAAAACAAAATTCAAAGAAAGGCACACCACAGTATTTATTAGCAAAGTTATTTATGAATGCTTTATATGGTAAGAACATTCAGAGACCAATAAACACCGTGAGTAAATACATAACAAAAAATCACGAGTATTGGAAATTCTGGGCTAAACATGTGATAACTGATATTGAAAAGTTTGAAGAGGCTAATGGTGAATTATGGTTAATCAGTGGTATTCCAAGAGATGAGCAAGAAAAAGAAGAAAGAATTACAAAACCTACTCACTATGGAGCATTTATACTAGCATACAGCAGACGAATTATGTATAAGTATATGACTGAAGCCAATCCAAACAACGACCCCGACAGAGATTATTATTATACAGATACAGACAGCATTCAAAGCCATGTAAGAAACATTGAAAGGATTAAAAGATTTAGGGATAAAACAATCGGCGGAATGGATGAGGACCTTGGAAATGATTGTAAAATAATAAGGGGAATATGGGTAGCACCAAAATTGTATATGTTGGAGTATGTAAAGAAAGGAGAAGAAAAAGGTAAAACTCATTTCCACTTTAGAGGAAAAGGTTTGGATTTAAAAAAATTAAATTCAACCGCTTATGAATTAATGGATAAGAGCGAAAGTTTAACTAATACCAGAGACTTTATAATGAAGAAAATACATACTAGCAGAAACAGCAAACAACAACATATTGAACACTTTAGCATACATCACCAAAAGAATGTAGTAAAAGTAGTTAATAAAACAAGATGGTGCGGGCGTGAGTTTATCAATGAAAATGATAGTATCCCTTACGGCTTCCATATCCGCTCTTAAAATTTAATAATAATCAAATAATTAATTTTTTTCATAAATTTTTTTACCACTCTATATAGACCAATGACCACCCTCACCAGATTATGTGAAAAGTTTGAGAAACTCTCTATTGAAAATAAAAAAGAAACATTTTCTATTACCGATGTTAAAAAGATAATTACTGACGAAATCCAAATGATTGAAAATGCACGGGCAGGCAAGCCAAGGGATATTTTTCCATTCGGTAAGTATGAAGGTAAGAAACTCTCTATTGAAAATAAAAAAGAAACATTTTCTATTACCGATGTTAAAAAGATAATTACTGACGAAATCCAAATGATTGAAAATGCACGGGCAGGCAAGCCAAGGGATATTTTTCCATTCGGTAAGTATAAAGGTAAGAAAATTCAAGATGTTGCAACTATTGATAAGCCATATCTTGAATGGGTCATGAAACAGCCGTGGTTTGAAAAATTTACAGACATTAAAAGTGAAGTAAAAAAATATTTATAATAAAATAAATTAAATCTTTATATATAAGATGGCCGACCTGAGCACCAAACAGGACTACTTGAACGAAATTGAAAAATGGAACCTTGATGTTTCTATTAAAAAGCCCACGATTAAATGGACTAAGCCTGACATTGTATCTTTCTATGAGCAATGCAAGCCGAGGGACGACAACGTGAAAGTAGTTATTCCGTTGGAGGCTACATTAGAAAAAATGATGGAGGAACAAAGCACACCTTTTAAGGAAACAGATCTTGTTGTGAGAGAGACTGGAATTACCGAAATAAAGGCTAACGTAGGCGAAGAAATAGCGAATGCTACATGTACAGAAGAAGGATGTATATTAAAGAAAGATGTTGTTCTTCAATATGGAAAATATGCACACAAAAACATTGAAGATGTAGCCAAAATTGATAAACCATACTTTGAATGGTTAGTTCAACAGCAGTGGTGCCAAAATGTGGATGACATAAAAAAATTATTTAAATCATTGATATTTTATTCAATTAATTTTTTTTTGCTTTATTGGTCTTCTATGAAGTTAGCGATAACATTAACATTTGAACCATTATTAGCAGTAGCAACGGATTTTTGGGTAAAAGTCAATACATCACTAGGAGACAGATATATATCATAATTTCTAAGATTTATTTATTGAGTTGATTGAGAATTTACATATAGTTTAAAAATTGTTGTTCCGTTGGCAACGGCACTCGCCTTTGTATCAGTATCCACAATTGAATACTTAGTATCAACATCTGCAAAACCCGCTCCAGTTAGTGTTCCATTCAATACCATTCTTACTACACACGCCTTACTATCTTCATTTGTAATACTTATCAAAGTGGGATAAACATTTGAATAATTTGTTAAATTAGCACCGCCCGCATCAAATGTTGCTTTATTCCTGATACTAATAATAGGGCTTTCAGTTGTGTTTGCTGCTTTACTTCCTTCCACTTCGTTTGTTATACTTGTGTTTATTGTATTACTTCCTTCAATAAATAATCCAACACTTGCTGTTTTAAGAGTTTGAATTCCGATAGCAGCATCATTCCTCATTAATGCGGTAAATGGTAAAGTAGTGTTTCTTAGACTTACACCTGTGTTGGCATTCGCATACTTAATAGTATGGACTAATTGAAATTCTCCTGTCGTAGGATTTTCAATAGAAAACCTTATAGCACCAAAGCCTAAATATTGAAATTGAATTTGGAATACATTTCCTTTACTCCAATCAATAACAGGCATATCTTTTGTTCCATTGCACGGGTCATCCCAGTTTGCTTGTTGAATATAAGCTGTTGCACCTCCTTTGGCATGTATAATACTCATCCAGACATTAGTTTTATAAAAATAAAAACCATTTGAAAAATCACTTTCACCAATTCCTACACACGAATAATAGGATTTTGTGTCATCAGTTGTCCATATAGCAGTGAAGCGACCAACAACTCCCATACCAGTCCGATATTTTATTCTTCTTTTACTTGTTAGGATAGCATTCGCTGTGTTATCGGCTTGAATTTTTAATTCAGCCATATTATTGAAAAATGACACAGACGATTTTGTTTCTGTTTTTGTCCATATCCTTGTATTAATAGTGTATGGAAAGATTTCCTGAACAACTGGAGTTAATTGTCCAACTAGTGTTTCTCCAAAAGCAGTTTTCATATTATCAGTTAATGCCACCATCATATCCTACGTTGACATTTATAAAATCTCCGTCTGGATTTTGTGAGATTAAATTTCTCTGGTGAGACATATTGTGTATAAAAAAATCGCTCGCAATTTTGCTATATAAAAAATTTGCCTGCAAATTTTGTTATAACACAAACGAGTTTGTTTATATAACGAGTTTATATATAAAACAAAAAAAAATTATTTAAATCATTTATATTTTATTCAGAAATCTGTTCATATCCATTATGAAATAGTAATAACATTTGCCTTCACTTGAACCTCTCGCTGAGTGATAGCCAGAGTGTAATGATTGAGACCAACATTTGCAGTAGTAGCCATCATCTCCCAGCGTCTCTCTTGAGAAAGGTCAAGCCCACTAATTTCATTCTGGTCTTTACTCCAAAGCGGGCGAGTGTTGTCAAATGTATCAACCCAGAACCAGTTGTATTGATAGACATTGCTATTTACCAAAGCACTACCTTCAATTTTATTTTTTAGATACATGTAATCTTCAAGGGTTGTATTAGCAGTGCTAATATTAAATTCTTGAAGTCTAGACCCGTCAAGGGTAGTATAGAAGGAGGTAATCTTTGAACCATTCCTATTATCGTTATCATACGCGGTATTCTTTGTTTCTTCATTATTGAATGCCGAATGGTAAATTTTCTTAATTCTCCGTCCGTGTCCTCTATCGAACCTCATAATAATGTTTTGACTTGTAGATGCCTGAATTGTGTTTTTGTATGAGTATGGATAGTCAATCGTAAAAGACATACCTTCGGCACTGCTCACTTTTTGTTGAATAGACTGGATAACATCAGGGTTTGTTTCAACCGCTAGAAACAAGTTTAAGTTTGCTACCTGTGAATTAGTTGTGCAAGGAAAAGAACCTTGATTTGCTGTGTTAATAGTGGTAGCAAGACCTGTATTAGCATCGACACCACCAACATGATAAACAGTTCTGTTACTAGCCGCCCAAACAATTCTCATGGTCAGAATTTCAGGAAACATAATAGTCTTATCAAGTGCAAAAATAGTATTGTAAATCATAGACAATGGAATCTTCACATAAATAAGGGGGTCTGTGTTAGCACCACCAATACCTCCCTCAAGATACTTCGCCTCAGTGTATGAAACATTCACAGCAGACAAAGCACCCGCTCCAGTTGTCAGCAAAGTATCATCATGTCTTCGTGCATTAAGTGATGGAGGAGCAATAGCCCCAGCAATAGCATTACCAAAAAGATTTAATGTTGCCTGAAGGTGACCATCGGTATCAATACTACCGGCTACAGTCGCCACACTTGCCTGTTGTCCAGCATACACGTTAGCAGTAAATGCTGTTGCTCGCCCATCAGCATTACACTTTTGAAGCATACACCCAACACCATTACCTGCTCCATGGTTCTCAAGTGCCAAAAAGTCCTTCAATGAAGTCTCTGGCTTCCAAATCATTTTCGTAATAGTTCCGACATTATTCAAATCACACAAATAAACACCACTACGGGTTTGAAGTTGAATCTGTCTAATCATACTCAAACAATCCATAAAAATACGATTGTGTCTATCTGCAACTCCTGAAGCACCTGGGGCGTAAGTGAAACTCAGCACAGACTTTGCCAAGTTAAATGGACGGCTGATAAGGTCAAATGTGCTTTCCTGACCGCCCGCTGAAGTAACAACAACATTTCCTGCTCCTTCGCGAGGAGTAAGTTCGTTAAGGCGATACGAACCGCTGATATAATCAGTCTTACTGAAGTCTGATTCTCCGCCGTGTTGAGTTGGCATTTTTGTTTTTTTAGGCAGTTGTGAAATTAACTAATTCATCAGAATATATTTATAGAAAAAAAAATAATTCTCAAATATCATCGGGACTTTAACAAATTGAAGAATGATGTAAATAAATTAAAATAATTAGTCTCTCTGTAAATCAACAAAGTCATAACAATACCTAATCCATTAAGATTTATAGCCTGATGGTTTTCGTCTGTAAGATAAAACCTATATACATTATTTGAACTGGTGGATAATTTCTTACCATACTCCGGGTGTTACGACAAGCTCTGTGGCCCCCGGCGGCGACGCGAGCGCTAGTTCGTCGCTGCGGCACGGCGTGTGCGCCTCGCTCAGCAGGCTGCGGTCGCACGCGCGCAGCCGCAGCTGCCCGCCGTCCGTACAGCCGGTGCGCGGCTCCTGCCAATCGAGGGTGCTGGCACAGCCGGACGCCGCGGGCAGCTCGCCCCGACCCACTTCCGTCGTATATAACGGCTCCAAATGGAATTTCGTTGGCTGTATATATTTCTTGTAGCACATGATTATCACCTTCCCCCACTAAGTCCGATTGAAGATACAGAGTTTTTTCGCCAGTTAAAATAATCACATTTGGCGATTTAATAAAATCATGAGTAAAGAAATATGTTGAATTTCTATCAAAACCCATTACCTCGTGAATGCGTGTATCACCATCAAATATAAACCGCGGTTGAATGCCTCCGTTATTTGAAACACTGAATGTTAATTTGCCATCTTCTGGTTCTATGTTGGTATTGTTGCTTGAGACAACATATGTATAGTCATTTGGACTTTCTGCCGTCAGTACCTCCGACAACTTATTTTTTAGATTGTTCATTGTGTAGTTTCCCTCAGGTATCGTAATTAAAGCCTCATACCCGTCTTCGCTAAGTGTAAAGGTATTATATGGCGAAGCCACAGAGTAATACGACTTTGGAACATAGATATGAAGAATTTTACAATGTGTGGGATTGTCTAGTGATTTTAAGTTTATTTGGTGTGTAAAGTCGCTATCTGTACCCGTTATTCTATTTTTACTATTTATGTAATAGATACCCGAACTTCTCCCTCCCTTATAATCCATGATATATTATACAAATAATATTTTAGATGAATGTATCAAAATTACCATACCCATTCTGTGCTTTTAATTTCTCCGCTTCTTCTTCTTTTAAGTCTGTATAGCCACTAGCAAACTTAAATCGGTTGCCTTTCGCCCGCTCCATTAAAAATCTCATACTATGCCAACCGCATGTGTCTGAGGTGTTTGATTGTTGCTTTACTTGATTGACCTTCATTAACAAATAACTATCGGGATGGCTTTTGTCTATTAGTTGCTTCATTTGTTGTTGAAAGTCTTCTGTCGGCTCGTAAAGTGCTAATGGGTCATACACTTCAACACTCCTGTCTTTATCTAGACTTATCCATACGGCGATTCAATGAGACTCCGCTTGTTTGTGATTGTCCAAATTCATAATAAATCCGTATCGCTTTCTGCTTTCGGGCTTCAACTTGTAAATTTCATCACTGGCTATTGCTCCGAGATACCATCCATATTTTTTCATTATATCATCTATTTCATTAGTCATTAAACCGCGACCCTCGCCCTGTTGTTCCTCTGGTTGCTGTGGCTCCTCTGGCTCTGGTTGCTGTTGCTCCTCTGGTGGTGTTCGGTCTGGCGGTGTAGTCGTATCTGTTGCCGGCTCTGGTGGCGGGGGTATGGTAGGGGGTGAAACCCCCTCCGGTGGCATTCCCTCGTCAATATTCAAATCTGTTGAAACTCGTTTATCTAAATTTGGATCGGAAGTCATTTTGTTCGTTAGAGTATTTACAAAATCATGTTTGTTCATTGTGTGTTTCCAATCTTTGCGGGCTAAGTATTTTTTTATTTTCGCTACTGAAAATACCTTATCAATTAATTATTCTAATGTCTTCGCTCCACTACCTTTTTGTTCGTTAATACCCATATAATCTTCATATCTAGCATAATCCGCCACTTTTCTTTTTACATTTTCCTTTTCATTTCCAACATCAATATTAAACCTTTTAATCATGTTAATTATCCACTTTGAAGTGTCTTTGTAATTTAATTTTTTATGTCCATCACTATCTAGTCTCTTTTTTAAAGCCTGTGCTAACTCTTTTATAGTAATGTTTGGGTGATAAGTTTTTGAAAATGCAGAGATTAAAAATTGATTAATTTGTAAATTTTCAAAATGCTTACCCTTTTCTTCTGCCTTCTTTTCTTCCTTTTCAAGTTTTTCTTTATATTCTTCTGCTAACTTTTTCTGTTCCTCTAAAGATGTCGCTGTGGCTATAGCCGTCTGAATATCTTGACTGGCTTTTTGTAAGTCTTTACGACTCATCTTTTTTATGAACTTATCTGTATATCCTGCTAATTTTAGTGTTTCAATATCTTTCTGCTTTTGCTTTTTTTCTTCCTCATATTGCTCTTTCGTTTTCAATGGTGCTTCATCTCCTAAATTAGGTAATCGCGGTGCTTGTGGTGGTGCTCCTAATGGCGGTGCTTGTTGTGGTGCTCCTAATGGCGGTGCTTGTGGTTGTCCCTGCTGTGGTGGCATAATATATTGATATTGTGGTGGCGGTGGTAATGCTTGTATCCTATTTTTTCTGTCTTCTTCATATTTTACATCTTCTATGAGTTTTTGCTCCCTTCTTAGTTCTCTGGCTTTTTGTTCTTGTCGTTCATTAATATCTGCTAGTTCTCTTTTGTGTTCTCTGTCCTTTATTTCTTTTTGTTCCTCGGCATCGGCTATGTCTTTTCGTTCTAGCCTTTTCTTTTCTTCTATCACATCTTCCCTCTTCTTCTTTTCCTTTTCTTCCTCGTCATGTATTAACTCATATTTCTTTTGTAAGTTGCTTTGTATCTGGTTTCTGTTCTCGTGTTCAAGATGATTGAAATCAGATTTGATTATTTTTCTCTTGGTTTGTGGCCCTGCCTTTGTGGCCTCGGCTTACCAATATATTTCAAAAACAACTTAACGATTTGAAGTGTGCTCATATCATTTGTTTTCTTACCAAAATTAAGATAATATTTTTTACCCTTCTGGATAATATATGGTCTCCCGCTCTTATTCCTATAAACTCGCGGGGGTCTTACCTTAGGTTTCCTTGTTTTCTTGACTACCATTCTATACAAACAAAAAAATATTTCTAATATTTTAGAATTTGAAACAAATATCATCATTTAATGAAACTTTACAGCACCTCCTCGTTGCTTGCCATATCCGAGTTTTGCGGCAGTAGCACTAACACTACCCGCGTAAGGCACCCCAACACTACTCAATGCCCCCGCAGTCCTAGAGATTACCTTATTATCGCGAAGGAATTTATTAACAGCCAAGGCAGTTTTTCCGACCTTAGCCCAGTTAATCTTTCCTCCCTTTTGTCCGCATCCCTTCTTCTTGGTTTTCTTTTTTCCTCCCTTCTGTGGCATTGATGGATTGTATCCGATGTTATATCCTGATGGTTGTGAAATTATCACTGGCGATACTGGCATATAATATACATTAAAAAAAATAATTATATAAAAATATTATTTCAGGCGGTAAGCAAAAATTTTTCTTAACTCATCATCAACACTTGAGACATAAAGAAAATTAAATCTCTCCTTTGTAGCCTCGTGATACTTTTGAAGAAAGTAATCAAAGTCAAAAGATAAGTCTAAGTGTTTATACACGAGTTCCATTTTATCCTGAGACTGGCTTGGAAAGATTAATAGATAATCTAACTGCTTAATGGCTTCTGGCCGTAGGTCGTTTAAATACTGGCTTGACATAATCACCTTTGATTTATAGTGTCTGTTCTTTTTTAACAAATCACTTACGGACTTGTCTCTTAATCCACTTCCTAAATCGTCCAAAACAAAAACTACCTCTGGAGAAATATACTTGCTTGGCCTTTCTTTCGCCTCCGCGGTGCTCTGTTTCTTTTTTTCTTCTTTTCCAAAGTATAAAAATTGTGGCTTCTCTATTTCTTCTTTGTCCTGTTTTACTTCTCCTTCTTGTTCTTCGTCATGTCTGTTCAGTTTGTCTAACTCATAATCAATGACATTTACACCATCTAATTTAAGAAAGGTATATATTGCCATCGGGTTGCCTCTGTTCTTAAAGTGCTTAACCATTGCTTTATAAATGTAGTCCTTGTGTATCGTTGAAGCAATAATGACAATTCGGGTTTTTCTGTCTGTAGTCCGTTTCAGTATTTCAAAGAGTGCTGTCGTTTTCCCGCTCTTCTTACGGGCGAGTAGAAATATGTTGGCATACGGCTTATTAAATAATTTATAACCTTTTGCTTTTTTATTTCCATCACCCTCTTGTTTTACTGGCTTCACCTTGACATTGTTTATTTTCATCATGATATTTTAGAATTGCGCTTCGTGCTGTCGCACTCTCTCTTATTATAAAACATCGTTTTTTCTTTATTGTTTAAAATAAATCGGTGTTCGATGTTTATCAACAAACGGGAGTTGCGGTAGCAACGAGAGTGTAGTTGATAAATATTATTATTATCCCAAGAACTCTAGGCACACAACAATTCTTCCCGCTAAATTTCCTGTGTCAATATTTCCGCTGTCAGTTTCAAGGACTTTAAATATATATTGCCCGTCAGTCCATCCGACAACACCCAAATTATAACCGAGATTTGAAATGTTTGCTGTGGTGCTGTCCGCAAATGTTCCAATAATTCCAATTCTGTCCATATAAAGAATTCTGGTTTTGGTTTCGGTCTGGTCGTTCATATAGTGGATAAACTTAACATTCATTTTGGTTGGTGTGAATGACATTTGAATATTTTTATTAAATGTTTTGCTTCCTCCAGCAAAATCATTGCTCAGAAAAATAATCTTTTGGTATTTGAACTCCGTCATTCTATACAAAGATTTTATAAAAATCTTTGAGCAAAAATATACAAATGTTAATAATATTATTGTTTGTGTGGTCTTTGTTAGGTCGGACTGCCTGCGACTTTTACTCACGGGTCGGCGATAAAAAAAATGAGAGTTGTGCTTATTGTATTCAGAAAGGAATAGAAACAAAATTTAAATGTGTGTATAAGCCTATGAGTGATTGGTGTGTTAGTTTTGATGAAGCCCTGCCTTTAATGTGTTTGGGTAGTGATGCTTATTGGTATAAAACTCAAGTATATGAATGTTCATTTCTTTGAGCTAGAAGGTGATGGAAGGCAGATACCAATAAGCAATGTTAGGATTCCGACATAAGTATTAGCAACCTCGCACGGCAAGTTCTTTTCAGAAAGCCTCACGATACAAAGGGCTATAACGATGATACCCATTTGAAATAAGTATTTAATAAGTCGGCTGTCTGTCGGTCTGTTTTTTATACAACAACAATTCCAGTTATCTTCCAATTCGTGCTCTATTTTTTTTCCTCAGTCTTTAGTTCTACTTCAAGAACACGAGACTTTAATTCTGGAGTTAGTTCGCCGTCTATTTCAATGACTGGCGGTGGTCTATGAAATCTAGTTGTATTATTTGACATTTGAAAAAACGGCCACTCTGATTTCTGCTAATTGATTTGCTTGGTCTTGTAGTATATTCATAAGATTTTTATTTTCTTTTTCTAAATTAATCACCTTTTCCGCCATGTGTTGAAAAGCACTGACTAATATTGGTATAAAACTTGTATATGTTATGCCTTCAAGGTAGCCATCTCCATCGTCCGCTTTTATTCCACTTTCAGATACAAATTCAGGAAATATTTTTTTAACTTCATGAGCAATAAATCCGTGGTTCTTTTGTTCTTTCTTTTCGTCTGATTTCAAATAATATGAACAGCAGTTTATTTTCATTAGTTTCTCACAACAATCCCCGCAGTCTAATGTTTTAATATCTGATTTTAGCCTCCTGTCCGATGAGTTTGTCCAAGCACCATTGAGAGGAATATAATTATAAGTGCCAGACGGCTCACCAGTAGTAGAGTTTGAAGTAGTCCAAGCGTGAAGCAAACCAGTAGAAGAAACAATTACTCCATAATTCGTATATCCTCCCGATTTAAAATATAGTTATGCGTCGACGGTAGAAGCGGGTCTTTTTCGTATGGTTTAAAAACCGCTGGATGCTGTTGGGATGACTACCTCTCCCGACGTATTAATGTTAATCGCCTCAGTCCAAGTTATATTATTTCCCGCTGTTGTTCCAGTATTATAATAAAAAGCAAGTTTGTTTGAGATTTTGTATATTTGAAAGTTTGAGCCAGAATTACTTGATTTCCAGTTTGAGCCGTCATAATAAGCATCAAAACTTATACCTATATTGTCGTGTGCCCAGTTCAATAATTGAAATGTTGGATAAGCATCCGCCGTTGTTATTGCTTGTAAGTGTGCTCCTCCGATATTACTCGCCGTTCCGTATAATTCTAATCCGCCTGTCGCCCCATTGCTGATTTTGTTGTGTTTCCTATGATTATCGGCTTACCTGATGCTGTTGTTATTTTATCGCTCGTTGCCAATGTCGTTGTTGATATCCCCGCATTTGCCGTTATCGCCCCACTCGCTGTTATTGCCTTCGTTGTTAATAAGCCCGATGAACTACTGATGTCTATTGCGGTGTTAAATGTTATATTACTTCCTACCGCTACTCCTGACGCATATTGAAAAAGGAGATTAGTGCCTTTGGCTATCATAAAATTTGAGGTAGCAGAACTTGACTTATCATTAACTGCTCCGTCCCAATAGCAATCAAATTTTAAATGAGACATCATTATGACTATTATTAATTAATTGAAAACAAGGATAATTTGGGTCGGCCGTTGTAAATGCTTGTATGTGTGGCCCTGCTACACCAGATGTCCCGTATAATTTAATCCACCCGTGTATGCCGCCAATCCTCTCGTTGTTCTTCCCAATATTAATGGTTTATCTTGTGCTATTGTTATTTTATCGCTCGTTGCCAATGTCGTTGTTGATATCCCCGCATTTGCCGTTATTAATCCACTCGCGGTTGCGGTTGTTGTTGATATTCCCGCATTTGCTGTTATTAATCCACTCGCGGTTGCTGTTGTTGTTGATATCCCAGCATTTGCCGTTATCAATCCGCTTGCGGTTGCCGTTGTTGTTGATATACTCGCATTTGCCGTTATTAATCCACTCGCCGTTAGTGTCGTCGTTGATATACCCGCGGTTGAAGTAATTGTCGTTCCCGTTATTGTTCCACCATTTGTTATGTTGTTTGAATTCATATCCAAAGCACCATAAAACCGCATACCGCCAGCATTGTTAAAACGGACAATGTCAGACGAAGCACTTTTATTATCCAAAAGTTTTGAAATATAAAGTCCCGCCCCTTTTGCATCAAATGCTACATTCGTAAATACATAACCTCGTTGGTTCGCGGTTCCGCTTGTGCAGTATTTAGAGTAAATAAGAAATATTGATAATCTCCTGATGTCTGTGAAAAGAATATATCACCTCCATTTTGGTTTAATATCCTCGCCCCATTATATGTAATATTTCCGCCATTAGTGATAGTTTGATTATTAAAATCAGCATTGTTCGTTAAAGTTAGATATTTTATTGTAGTGCTCGCCCCATTAAATGTTTTACTTCCTGTTATGGTTTGGTCTGTTGTTAGTTTTACATTTTGCCCGTCCAATGTGTCCGCATACCCTTTTGTCGCGCCATCGGCCGCTAATGTTGGAGTTCCAAGGTTGGCTATTTTGCTACTATTACAATCTAGCCCCGAAGCATTTACCCAACCGACTATCGCTGCATCAATAATGAAACTTATTTTTTTCGCATTTATTTCAAAGTTATAATTTACGCCCGTGCCCATATCAAGGCATCCGATAGTTCCTATATTGGCTGTGGAGTTAAAAACCACGAATGTTCCCTTTGTTGTCGCATTCGTTGAATTTCCAGTTATTTCAAGGGCACTGCTAAATGTCTTAATTCCTGCTATTGTTTGGTTTCCTGAGGTTTTAACTGCCGAAGTATCAAGGACAGAAACATCCACACCATCAACCAGATTCACATTTGTTATGCTTTGGTTTCCCATATTTAGTCCTCCCGTCATACTAGCAGTGCCGTCTAATCTAAGAAAGGGGGATGCCACATTTCTCCATTGTCCAGTGCTATAAATGAGTAGTTGATTATCTGATGCTGTTGTTATAATCACATCGCTATGTGTATCAATACTTCCACTTGCCGATACTTTCGCCGTGTTCGTATCGTGCTCTGATAGCCAAGTTGTGATAGACCTACCATTTAGTTGATTTACATTTGTTATGCTTTGGCTTTTCATATCAAGACCCGCACTCGCATTTATTATACTGCTGAATGTCTTAATACCCGCTATGGTTTGGTCTCCTGTTAGTTTAACCACCGAACCATCAACCGCGAGATTTGCGAGATTAATTCCATTATATGTAGAAGCCCCCGAAATAGCAAAACCGCCCATATTTAGTGCTCCCGTCATACTAGCAGTTCCGTCTAATCTAAGAAAGGGTGGTGTGGTGTTTCTCCATTGTCCCGTGCTATACATAATCAGTTGGTTATCTGCTGGGAAGCCTGATATTGTCACATCGCTATGTGAGTCTATACTTCCAGCTGCCGACACCTTATTATTATTATCATTATGCTCAAATATCCATTCATCAACACCTTTGTCATTTAGTAAATTTACGTTTATTATATTCTTCCTTCCCATACTAATGTTGCCTGTTTCATCAACATTTATAGGAAATGTTTTATTTACCCAGTTTATTGAATTATATGTTAGATAACTATTCATCGCCACTGGTGCTGTAATGACTACATCTGAAAGTGTGTCAATTGAACCAAGGGCTGTATTCTTCCATTTACCTTCTACATCGTTGTAAGTTAAGTATTGTCCGCTTGCTTGTGCAAATATGTTTGTGTCAATCAAATTATATAAACTGGTTTGGTGCGGATTGGAAGTGTTAGAGCGGTGTTGAGTTGAGGCTTTGACTTCGTCATTATCCCTTACTCGTTGCTCTGTGTAGTATAAACGGCTTCCTTCTTTGATATCCGTAGTTGATTTTAAAGCGAGACGTGTGTCAAAGCGGTTATCAGTCCAATAATAATTAAGTCCTTCTTTAAGGTCAGTCGTTGATTTTAAAGCGAGCCGTGTGTCAAAGCGGTTATCAGTCCAATAATAATTAAGTCCTTCTTTAATGTCCGCGGTGCTTTTGGTAGCCAGTCGTGTATCAAATCGGTCGTCAGTGTAATAAAGATTTATTGGGTCTGCATCTTCTGGCACTCTGTCTGTATTAAGACCGACTATGTTTGTGTTCGTTAAGTCAAGGTTGGCGATTGATAGGCTGTCTGTCGCGACTTTTGACAAGCCGAGTAATGATTTATATTGCGACATTGATATATAAAATAAATATTTAATTTTAAAAATACTAAAATGTAATAATCTTAGTATAGAATATTTTTAGAATATAGATTCAACAAGTTGAATCCATAGCGAGAGTGCGAAGCACGAAGTGAGATTCTAAAATGCCGTCTCCCGAAGCGAGCCGACAAAACTGGGGAAAAGCAGTTGATGGAATTAAACAAAAAGCAAAGCAGAGAAAAATGGAACATGCCAAAAAGGTTTTGGAACAATACCGAAATGCGGTTAAAAGTGAAGATGAAGATATGGAACGAAAAATAGCAGAGATAGAAAATAAGAATGTGGCGAGCGATATTGTTAATGAAAAAGACCAAGATGACACACCCGAGCAGAGTGATAGCGAAGATGAGGTTGATTTTACTGACTTGATTGCGGAAAAGATGGCAAAGATGAAAATCAAAAGAGCGAAAGCGGAAACTAAGAGAGAAAAGAAGAAGAGTAAGAAACCAGAGCCCGAGAGTGAAGAAAGTGAAAGTGAGAGTAGTGAAGAAGAAGAACCGAAACCTAAGAAAGGTAAGGGTAAGAAGTCAAGTAGTGTAAGTGTAAAAATATATAATCAATCTTCTGGTGGTGCTAAGAAAGAAAAAAATAATGATGTTGAAAAATGCTTCTTAAAGTTTTAGATATTACCAGAGATAATGATAAGAATAATAATTACTATATTCTGGATTATTATAAGTTCACCTTTTGAATTTCGTATTGCTTTTGCTCTCATTCTGTAATTTTTTCTTCTTTCTTTATCCAAATGGTCTAAATGTGAATATAAACCTATGCGGTCTTTATAATGTTCGTATCTGATATCTCCAAAATTAATAACCTTACCTTTCGGACTAATGACTTTATATTTTTTGTTTTTTACATTTGACTTTGAAAATCTCATACTATATAAATGCCAGATTTAGACCATAAACATATAATTATTAATAACCAAAATCGTACTAGTCAATTAGAAGACACACCTACTGGAGAAGAAATTCAAAGAACAAAAGAAGAAGAAGCCCTTGAAATACACCACCAGAAAAAGAACCCGAAAATATGGAATACTATATGGGTTGATAATCCATTAGACCAAGTTTTCTTAGACTTAGCAGATATGAGTAAGATAAAAGATAAGAAAGGAAATAAAGGCTATGCTTGGATGTTAGTTTGGATAGATTGTCATTCAAGATATTTAATAATCATTCCATTAAAAAATAAAACAGCGAAAGAAGTTTATTATGCTTTGAAATCTATACCTTATAAACCTAAATCAATTACAACCGACAGCGGAGGAGAATATAAAGGTGCTACTCGTGATTATTTTATTCAAAATGGTATTAAGCATAATGTGGTTGAAATAGGGGACCACAGAGCCTTAGCGGTTGTTGATAGAGTTATAAGGAGTATTAGAAGGTGGTTGGATTTATTATTTGAAACTAATAGAAATTTTGACTGGGTAAGTTATATTCAAGACTTGGTTAATGCTTATAATCATAAAGTTCATAGGGGAATTCAAGCCAGACCGGTGGACGTCTTTGCTAGAAGAGACAAAAATAAACAGACTATCACTCGTGATAACCTTATTAATGAATTCAATGTCGGCGATAACGAAAGAAAGGAAAACAAAAGGCTAATGTTTGCGAAAGGAGGAAAGACTTTCAGCAAAATTATTTATAAAGTCAAAGGCCGTTCCGGATTTAAAATCATATTAAATAACGACGAGTTAGTAAGCCCGAGGGATTTATTGAAAACAGATTTTACAAAACCTATTGATGAAGAGAAAGACATAAAACAACAAACAAAAGAAATTATAAAGGAAAAGAAAACAAAAGAATTGCTAAAGAGAGAAGAAATAGAACCACAAAATATTACAACAAGTAAAAGAGAGAGAAAGGCTAAAGTGATACTTGACATTTGATTGAAATGTTTTCCTGAACCGCTTGTCTCCTTTGAAAATGATAAAAATTTGTAAAGAGACAGGCGGCTTAGGAAGATTAGTAACATTTAATTAAACACAACCCTGTAAGCCGTCTTGACAGTGAGACCATAATAATCCGCGACTGAGCCGATATTATCCCACAATCTAAATAGCCTGAAACTTCCATCGGTAAAATGGACGACAAAATGTTCGGGCACCTGATCTTTCCTCATTGGCGATTTGTAAGCATTTAATTTGGTTGTTGGAAGACCCTCATTCGGTTGTTGGTAAATGCGGGCTACGCCATTTTCCTTATCGATTTCAACCCAGTAATCCTGTTTGCATTCAATTGGTTGATTGCGTTCGTGATTAGGCTCCCGTGCTATGACCGCCCTCCTCCTACCTAATTCTTTGAGGATATTTTCCGCAGTAATAAGCCCAACACGCATTGCGTCGACTGCTTCTGCCAAAACCTAAACCCCCTTTCATTCACAAAAAAAAGAAACGAAACAACAAACTTACCCTTACTTCAGGATCTTCGGGTTGCTTCTGTTCTGGAACCTTGCCTTCAGTTTCCTCGGGCTCCTCCCGCGGTTCGTTGTCGGCCATACCTACATAACAGACAATGGTTTGGACTTCTTGTCTTAGCCACTTTGGGAATTCTGAAGAAAAAAAAAGTCGCAGAACGAAAAAGCACGAGGAAAAACATTTTACTCAATTATGTGAATTTCTGGATTTCGGCTGTTCGTTTGAAATGCATTAAAAAAGGAAAAGTGAAAATTTTTTTTTACACCAGCCACCTATAGGCTCAGGTCAAAAAACATCCGTGTGGCTTTTTTACATAGACAACTTTTCCTTTTTTTGAGTAGCCTTAACAATCCAAAGTGCGAAGAACGATGAGTGAAGATGATGGAAGGAGCGAGAGTGATGAAGAGTATGTTGAACGAGAAACCACAAATAAGTGGTTAGAGAAATTGAGAGATAAGAACTTTGCTGAACTAACGAGATATAAAGCAAGTAGTGCAATCAAAATAGATATAATACAGAGTAAAAAGGAGCAAAAACGACAAGAATTGATGGAATTGGAGAAACAAGAAAAAGAAGAACAAAATAAATTTATGGCTATTGAAGAATTGCTAAATCAGAAAAAAGAAGAAGCAGAACGAAAAGAGAAAATAGATTTGGTAAAGCGAGAAGAAAAGAGAAAAGAATTGAACAAGAAAAAACAATTACGATTATTTGAGAATTGGCTAAGTGCCGAAAATCAACCAATGGGAGTTGATGATGAGATTAGAGCAAGAAAAATGATTGAAGGAGGAAAAACAACATACAATGTAATTGAAGAATATGAGAAATATAAAAGACAAAGAATTAATTGAAATAGTAGTTTTTACTACTAACTCCTTTTGCGTATAGGAGTATAAACTAGTGCGTTTTCAATATAAAAAAATTGGGCAAAAGCCCTCTTCATTTCAAAGTGATTTACTCATACCATACTTGTGTGTGTGGTAGGTGGTTGAGTTGAAGTTGGAAGAGTAAGACGAAAAAGGTCAATTTAATGATACATACCTTTTTCTTGTAGTGTGCTGTATAAGGCTATTTGGTTGTTTTTGTTTCTTTGTATCTACTATCAACAGGAAGGCTTCAACAACCCAGACGAGGTCAAGAATTGATTAAATTCTTGACGAGTTCTGGGTTATCATCTACTGTTCTTCGTCCAAAACGATCGTGTATGCATTCTAAGGATGCTGTGCAGCACTACAGACGACGTGACATGATTGAAATCAATTGAAATAAGAAATATATAGTTTATTATATTTATTATAATAGTTTTCACATGGTTAAAAGCTATTAAAACATACTATTTTCTTACCATTTTATCGTATTTAATTTTCTCGTATGCAGTTGAAAGTGTTGCTGCCGCTGCTGCAGTTGAAAGTGTTGCTGCCGCTGCTGCAGTTCCGTCTGGCGTTACTGACTTAGTGTCTTAATTAATACTAACTCATACCTGTACTAGTACTAAAGAGTTCTCATTAAAAGTATATTTTTGCCTGACTTTTGTATGTAATGAAAATGATTTTGTATGTATGTGTGTTTCGCAGAAATGGGTTGTTTCTCTTTTGTCTAGGTAGCTTCAATGTATCATTGTGATTTGCAGAAATTAGAAGTTGCTTGTCTCTGTGTTTGTAGGTGGCTGTTTATGCACGTATCGTGTCTGCACACGATATATATCGTGTCTGCACACGATATATATCGTGTCTTCACACGATATCGTGTCTGCGCATTATTGTGCTTTTCAGGAATTAGAAGTTGTTTGTTTCTGTGTTTGAAGGTGGCCGTTTGGAGTATTCAGATTGATCCCCGATGTCCCCGTTTGGCTTTCCTCGTCGCTTGGCGCGCTGCTGTTGCAAAAAAAAGAAGGGAGGAAGGTGCACACGCATCATTTCCAGAAAGTACTTGGACGAAGGTGAGCTGCGCTACCTGTGCCACCAGCACAGAGGACAAGAGGAAAAACATGAAACAACCCGGACTGAGGTAGCATCATTTCAACGTCTCGTGTAGATATATTTGTATTTGCATGTAGTGTTTATGATGAATGCCAGCTTGCGCAGTGCGTGGCGGCAACGAAGAAAGGGACTCGCTGCAAGCGAACTAAATTAATGCGACAGAATGAAATTTACTTTTGTTCTCAGCATCTTGGACATATTCATGTCTCTGTTTAGACGTTCCGGTTTGATTTGTCTAAGTCAATATGACATCGTGTGTTTACACGATGATTCATTAAATTTTTTTAATATATTTTTAATTTTTTTCTTCTAAGTCAATACGATATCGTGCACTATATCCATATCATGTATTTACACGATGATTCATTAAAAAAAATTTGGATTTTTTTCTAAGTCAATATCGTGTCATTGCACGATATACATATCGTGTATTTACACGATGATTCATTAATTTTTTTCTTTTTTGATTTTTTTTTCTATGTCAATATCGTGTCATTGCACGATATACATATCATGTCGGCTGTAATTTTTTGAAAAAATACATATCGTGTCATTTCACTATATGAATTTGACACGATATGCATATCGTGCACGATATCGTGCACGATATTCATATCGTGTATTACTGTGTGTTTCATTTTCTGACAAGTCTGTCACCGTAGGCTTTTTAGTGTCTCAGTATCCATTACAAACATGCTATGTCACCTAGACAGTAAGATCCACACTTAGTATTGCAAAACAAAACACTGGAAATCATATTTACATATCTGTTGAACAGTCATTTTTAATCATGGCAACAAGGTCTTGCTGTAGTTTTAACTGAATAGTATTAGCGATATGAACATACATATACTATTAATTTATGTATTAATATATTCTTATGAAACAATGCTATTGCAAAACATATCTAGTATATATTAGTAATATTAAAATTTTTATATTATTTCAAACTCAACACTATAATTTACGAATAACAATTAAAATCGACAGGTTCTATTTTCCTATACATGTTTTATTGGAAATGTAAAGTTAAAGATTTCGGGGCCGGCAGAGCCGAGGTGTAATATTAATAGATGTAGTTAGAGTGCATGTGTTGCTTCTAGCCCGAGATACGTATCGCTGCAAGTATTGGATACACGAATGGGACTCAAAAGAGAGTGAAACTAAACCTAGCTCTTTTGCGTCACATTCGTGAATTCTCAGTAATGACCCTAGCCTCTCGTTTCTCCTCATTCACTGTTTCTCCTCGATCCATTCGACCGAACCTTCTTCGGAAGCCATGACTATCATAATGAGAGAGAGAGAGAGAGAGAGAGAGAGAGAGAGAGAGAGAGAGAGAGAGAGGGATGGGTAAAAGGCTCAACGTACCTACTTCTGCGATTCACAGTTCATTTGCTGCCCCCCCCCCCCCCCCCTCCCCTATACTGCAGTTTGGCAATCATCGTTAGCTGAAAGTCCTTAATACAAAGCAGTTTTAATAATACTTAATTAATTTATTATTATTACTCACGGAACTCCCCCCATCCTATGTGCACTACGGGCCGAATATCTACGTAACAAACAGAAGTAAGTTGATCTTGCATGTTGCCGTACCCTGCAGCATCCACTTCACATGGCAGTACATAATATCTTTTCTCATGGTTTCTATTGTTCGGGCTACGCGCAATAAGCACCATGTGATGAATGTCTCGTACGGCAATGATTGTCAAAACATACTTGTTCTTGTTGAAATCAACACAATGCTCAGGTTCGTCTGCGCTTTCCCTTTCAGTTGACCACTGAAAAAGACTTACATCTGCCAGTTCTTCCCATCCAGGACAAGTTGCACTCTCAAGCAGCACGCGCACAAACCTTAACACCTTGCCAACAATCCTTGTCGCAGCGACCATCAGTTCAGGAAACCTAGTTCCTATGTCTGATACCGTCTCGAAATAGCTTGCGCATGTACTACCTGCTTTCTCAGCATCTGCACATAACATTGTATGACACTGCACAATGGCTTGACGAAAGCCAACTACCTTGGTAACTTGGGTCCACTGAGCAAACAAATGGCGATTTTACTGAAGAAACCGATTCACGTTAATCCGTGTGCCAGGAGTAGTGCGGAACTCAGTAGTCCCAATAGTTTTTATGCGTCCCGGAACGTCACAAGACAAGTTGAAGCATGTGCTAGTATCGCTCGTATCTGGCTCCACGTACCCTGCAAGAACTGAGCCTATTATCCCTTCACGCACCTCTCGCTCTGCAATGTCACATTCCGGATGAGTAGGATGAGTCCTCACGTGACGCCTAGCGACGTTCAATTCAGGGTGAAGCCGGTTTTGAGAAGTCTCACTTACTGAGCCAATTCGTCTTTCCATTCTAGCTGTTGATTGACTCATCAGTGATCCCCAGTCGCGCATTTGTTGTGCGCAGTGACCTAGGTAATGCCACCACAACATCCTGGCAGTAGCATGCAGCACTAACGATGTTTCTGCCAAGTCCTCCCATATTGTCTCCTCCAGCCAGTCTATATCGCTCGATACTATCTTCCATCCCAACAAAACTTTCAAAATTCCAAACAACTGCTGTAGACACCGATACTGATCCTGATATATCCATGACAAACAAAATTTCACCAGGAACATGCAATCACCAATTTTCAAAGACTCCCCCTTCACGTACGGAGTGCCTGTCCCTTTCCATCCTCGTGGTGCTTTGAAAGATTTGTAGCGCTGGATGAATATATCTACCTTTTTCTTACTGAAAGTGAACGGCACACTCCTTGCATTGTTCTCAATAATCATCTCCTTTCTGCAACACACGCAAGTATTGTTATCGCAATTACATACATACATACTTACGTTCGCTGAAACATTGCTTTGGCTGTACGCACACGCGCTGAATGGGCAGCAGGACGCTCATTCTCACGTCTAGAAGGTTTATTCCACACAGGCACTGGAATGTGAAGCTTAGAACACCCTTTCTTGAGGGGCTTGGTTGCATCCATGACTGCCTCAACCAGATTTTTGGTCTCATGAAAACAGTCCAAGGCGGTGTCTCGCACAGTATCGAATCATCCGATTTGATGGAAAACATGCATGCCTTTCACACAGTGCAAATGCACCAGGTCCTTCTTCACATCCTGATCAGAATTAATTTGTGCCATAGCTGCTCCGTGCAAACGCATGAAAGCATCCACTTTCGCGACTGGTTTTGTCTCCTGGCAGGGAGGACCAAATCTTCGATCGCGTCGAAGTTCATGATTTTCAGGTAGGAATGCTCTGAAATCGTGACGAAAAAACTTTCTCGTGCCCCACAAATGCTACTGGCGAACAAAGCAGAATCTGCATGCATCGTAGGCAGAGACATAGCAAACGCCTGCCACCTTCGCATTACCTGGACCGCCGCCTACATGTAAAAGCAAACACACGTTGACATTCCTTTCTACTTGCTTTAAATCAACCGCGATGAAGGGCTTCTCTAAATCGAGCAATTGCGTTTGCAGTGGGCTCATGGACACAGTATAGTCTTTGGGTGTGGATGGCCCCCCCCATAATTAATCCCAGAGCATGGTCGTATGGATACTTAGTCGAACAAATGTCAAGAAATGAAAACCACGCCGACCGCTGCTTTTGCCCCACCTGCCAGTTACGAGTGGCACTCCATCCGTTCCTACAATGATGGGTATTACAAAGCTACCGTCGATCGCAGCGTGCATTAACTTCTCCTTGAAGCGAGGGCTACAGGCGATGCAACACATAGTGTTGGGACGATCTTGAAACCTACTTCGATGTTCTGTAGTGACAAATTCCATGTCTTCCCAACTGTACTTGCGAATACTAGCAAGGATTTGCTCTTTGATATCAGCGACGATAACTATTTCCCTTCGCAGCGCATTGTCAGCTTCACAAAAACAAGCGCAGGACCTCCCAGCAGCATCCATTACCAACGTGAGACTGCACTCCTGCTCATATCGTCTAAATACTGTCAGTTTGCTATTGTTGACTTTCTCTAGCAGCCGTTTGCACGTTCTCCATGTATGAACAGGAATGTCTTCCGGACTCACTGCCTCCAGCAGGTTACTCATCGGAGTCCACACAGAAGTCAGGACACCACCCAAGTCGTACCACATGAGTGACTGTGATGTTACTTTCACCAAAGCCCTTGCGCAGTTGTGCAATGTAATCTTTCTTGGGTCGTCCTACGAGGTCAGGTTCTCTCGGTATGGGTGCACTTACACCTGGAGGTTGGTCACTCATAAACATCCACCCTCCCTCTTCAAAACCAGGTGGTTGATCTTGATTCCTGTCGTCTTGGTTGTTGGGAAACAAGTCGTCCTGGTTCTGACTGATCACTGGCAACAGTGCCCGAATTGACTGAAGACCTGTATTTCTTGCTTCTGCCATGTAACGACCATACTTCTTAATATGTTTGCTAATTGTACCTCGGGAATATAAAGCCTACAACAACAAGAATAACTGCACCAAGACATCATTAATAAATTTTTTAAGCATGTACTTGCAGCAAAGGACCAAAGCCCCCCCGGGACCTAGAAAGCCAACAAGATGCATTGCAGGTCTTCAAAAAGGGAGAAGGCAAAAAAAAAAAAAAAACACACGCCTGCCTGCAATGTATCTTGTTGACCTCGCCGGGGGACGAGGAGATGCAAACGGCGTGTGTTAACAAACGACCTTTCGGCCGTTAGCAGGGTGATATAACAGGAAGCAAAGACACACATAAGAGAAAACAGAAAGGGAGGTAGATTCAGAAAGATAGAAAATGATATATAAAAATAAAACCAAATAATAATAATGACATTAAACTTACATAGATAGATAGATAGATAGATAGATAGATAGATAGATAGATAGATAGATAGATAGATAGATAGATATACTATACTACACTATTACTTTTAATAATACTATTACTATACTATACTATACTATTACTATACTATACTATACTATACTATACTATACTATACTATACTATGCTATGCTATACTATACTATACTATACTATACTATACTATACTACACTATCCTATACTATACTATACTATATACTATACTATACTATACTATACTATACTCTACTATACTATACTATTATTACTATACTATGCTATACTATGCTGTACTATCCTATACTATACTATACTATGCTACACTATACCATGCTAAACTATATTATACCATACTAAACTATACTATACTATACTATACTATACTATACTATACTATACTATACTATACTATACTATACTGTATTGTATTATAGTTTTCTAAACTATACTATACTATAATATACTATAATATACTATACTATACTATACTATACTATACTATACTATACTATACTATACTATACTATACTATACTATGCTATACTATACTATGCTATACTATGCTATACTATACTACTATACTATACTATACTATACTACACTATCCTATACTATACTATACTATAATATACTATACTATACTATACTATACTTTACTTTACTATACTATACTATGCTATACTATACTATACTATACTATACTATACTATACACTACTCTACTATACTATACTATACTATACTATACTATACTATACTAGTACTATACTATACTATACTATACTCTAACTATACTACACAATACTATATTATATTAATTCTATACTATACTGTATTATGCTATACTATACTATACTATACAATGCTATACCATACTATACTATATTATACTATACTATACTACACTATACTATACTATACTATACTATATCATATTATACTCTACTTTACTGTACTATACCATACTATACTATACTATATTCTATTATACTATACTATACTATACTATACTATACTATACTATACTATACCATACTATACTCTACTATCCTATACTGTACTATACTATACTATACTATGCTATACTATGCTATACTATGCTATGCTATGCTATGCTATACTGTACTATACTATACTATACTATACTATACTATACTATACTATACTATACTATACTATAATATATTGTTCTGCGCAATACTAAACTATACTATACTATACTGTACTATACTATACTATACTATACTATACTAAACTGTACGAAACTATACTATACTATAGTATACTATAGTATACTATACTATTCTATACAATACAATACTATACTATACAGTACTGTACTATACTATACTATACTATACTATATTATACTATACAATATAATACTATACTAAGCTGTACTATACTATACTATACTATATTATACTATACTATACTATACTTTTCTTCTATCTATCTATCTATCTATCTATCTATCTATCTATTTATTTGCATACATTCATCCATCTTCTACTTATATCTATCTATCTATCTATCTATCTATCTATCTATCTATCTATCTATCTATCTGTCTATCTATCTATCTATCTATCTATCTATATATCTATCTATATATCTGTCTATCTATCTGTCTATCTATCTGTCTATCTGTAAAGTATAGAATAGCATAGTATGGTTTCGTATAGTATAGCATAGTATAGTATAGTAGAGTATAATAATAGTATTAGTATTAGTAATATATTATTCAAAGTATTATCATAGTATAGTATGGTATAGTATAGTAGAGTATACTAGAGTATAGTAGAGTATAGTATAGTATAGTATAGTATAGTATAGTATAGGATAGTATAGTATAGCATAGTATAGGATAGTGTAGTATAGTATAGTATAGTATAGTATAGTATAGTATAGTATAGTATAGTATAGTATAGTATAGTATAGTATAGTATAGCATAGTATAGTATAGCATAGTATAGTATAGTATAGGATAGTACAGCATAGTATAGTATAGTATAGTATAGTAATATTAGTATAGTATAGTAGAGTATAGTATAGTATAGTATAGTATAGTTACTGTATAGTATAGTATAGTATAGTATAGGATAGTGTAGTATAGCATAGTATAGTATAGTATAGTATAGTATAGTATAGCATAGTATAGTATAGTATAGTATAGCATAGTATAGTTTAGTATAGTATAGTATAGTATAGTATAGTATAGTATAGTATAGTATAGTATAGTATAGTAATAGTATAGTATAGTAATATTATTATTAAAAGTAATAGTATAGTATAGTATAGTATAGTATGGTATAGTATAGTTTTGTATAGTATAGTATAGTATAGTATAGAATAGTATAGTATGGTTTCGTATAGTATAGCATAGTATAGTATAGTAGAGTATAATAATAGTATTAGTATTAGTAATAGTATTATTCAAAGTATTATCATAGTATAGTATAGTATAGTATAGTAGAGTATACTAGAGTATAGTATAGTATAGTATAGTATAGTATAGTATAGTATAGTATAGTATAATACAGTACAGTATAGGATAGGATAGTGTAGTATAGTATAGTATAGTATAGTATAGTATAGTATAGTATAGTATAGTATAGTATAGTATAGTATAGTATAGTATAGTATAGTATAGTATATCATAGCGTAGTATAGTATAGTATAGTATAGTATAGTATAGTATAGTATAGTATAGTATAGTATAGTATAGTATAGTAGTATAGTATAGTATAGTATAATATAGTATAGTATAGTATAGAAATAGTATTAGTATTAGTAATAGTATTATTAAAACTAACAGTATATTATAGTATAGTATAGTATAGTATAGTATAGTATAGTATACTATAGTATGGTATAGTATAGTATAGCATAGTACAGTATAGTATAGTATAATAATAGTATAAGTATTAGTAATAGTATTATTAAAAGTAATATCATAGTATAGTATAGTATAGTATAGTATAGTATAGTATAGTATAGTATAGTATAGTATAGTATAGTATAGTATGGTATGGTATAGTATAGTATAGTATAGTATAGTGTACCATAGTATAGCATAGTATAGTATAGTATAGTATAGTATAGTATAGTATAGTATAGTATATAGTATAGTATAGTATAGTACAGTACAGTACAGTACAGTATAGTATAGTATAGTATAGTATAGTATAGTAAAGTATAGTATAGTATAGTATGTATAGTATAGTATAGTATACTAGAGTATAGTATAGTATAGTATAGTATAGTATAGTATAGTATAGTATAGTATAGTATAGTATAGTATAGTATAGTATAGTATAGTAGAGTAGAGTATAGTTTAGTATGGTATATTATAGTATAGTATAGTGTAGTATAGTATAGTATAGTATAGGATAGTACAGTACAGTATAGTATAGTATAGTATAGTATAGTATAGTATAGTATAGTATAGTATAGTATAGTATAGTATAGTATAATGTAGTGTAGTATAGTATAGTATAGTATACTATAGTATAGTATAGTATAGTATAGTATAGTATAGTATAGTATAGTATAGTATAGTATAGTATAGTATAGTATAGTTTTGTATAGTAATAGTGTTAGTATTAGTAATAGTAATATTAAAAGCAATAGTATAGTATACTGTAGTATAGTAGTATAGTATAGTAATAGTATTAGTATTAGTAATAGTATTATTAAAAGTAATAGATAGTATAGTATAGTATAGATAGTATAGATAGTATAGTATAGTATAGCATAGTATGGTATAGTATAGTATAGTATAGTATAGTGTAGCATAGTATAGTATAGTATAGTATAGTATAGTATAGTATAGTATAGTATAGTATAGTATAGTATAGTATACATACTTGAGTATAGTATAGTATAGTATAGTATAGTATAGTATAGTATAGTATAGTATAGTATAGTATAGTATAGTATAGTATAGTATAGTATAGTAATAGTGTTAGTATTAGTAATAGTAGTATTAAAAGTAATA
>WBZZ01006491.1:5000-30000 GCA_019918135.1 Paulinella micropora | reverse complement strand
CTTATGTTTCTGCCTAGCTGTACCGTAGTTTTTCCTTAAGTCAGAACTTTGTTTGCGCTCCCCTGCCACAATTATGGCCTGAAGTAGTGTCTAATAATCAGAGTAGGTGGGGAGCAAAGTCCCGGAGACGTCACTGGGGCTCAGTACGGTCTGTCCGATTCGGGCTGTGCCTCCATACTTATGCTTCTGCCTAGCTGTACCGTGGTTTTTCCTCAAGTCAGAATTTTGTTTGCGCTCCCCTGCCACAATTGTGGCCTGAAGTAGTGTCTAATAGTCAGAGTAGGTGGGGAGCAAAGTCCAGGAGACGTCACTGGAGCTCAGTAGGGTCTGTCCGATTCGGGCTGTGCCTCCATACTTATGCTTCTGCCTAGCTGTACCGTGGTTTTTCCTCAAGTCAGAATTTTGTTTGCGCTCCGCTGCCACAATTGAAGTTAAGGTTCGGGTTATTATTATTATTATTATTATTATTATTATTATTATTATTATTATTATTATTATTATTATTATTATTATTATTATTATTATTATTGTTATTTGTACTATCCCCAACGATAGCACCCCCTCCCAGTTTTTTATGGCGGAACTTCGTTTCCGACATAATACGCTTTAAACTGATTTCTTTTCTGACTAAGATTCGTTTAGAGTTATGTATGAAGATACATCAACCCACGAATTAGCCGTTATAAAACAACACTGATACTTGCCCCGGTACCAATCGTATATATACTCTAGCACATTCAGTATCTATATTAAAATCTTCCTCTTTCTTCTGTCGATAAGATATTTGTGCAGTATGTCCAAGTGTAATGTTTTATGGTTGAGTAATAATGTAATGTCGCCATTTCCATATATATGTAATAACCGGTCGTCGGTTTCCATAAATACATTTACTTTTTGTGAAGACATACCCTTGTATAAATCGGTATCATTTAATATAGTGTCAGGTGATCAAGTCTGACGACTATATCCGAAGTTGGGTTGAGTGCGCCCTAACCTTGCGATATGCCGATACAAGTAGAGATCGATGGAATCCGGTGTAGCAGTGCATGTTATTAAAATATATCAGTTCTTGATTAGACTGTAGAGTCTTTAATGAGATCATCATTCTGGTACTAATGCGGGTCGTATCCAGGAAACACCATCGCTCACTCAAATAGCGATCCCGTAACGGTGCTGTTTCGTGGCAGTCTCGTCTGTCTCTGCCGAAGCAAGAGAATAGAATGCTTATTTTTTGTCAGCTGTGTCTTGTTCATCTCTAGAAGAATGAATGCTGTAGTAGCTTTAATATCTAACTAAGGTTGTCGGGACGATATTGGATCAATGCTATGTTCGCAATCGATCAGGTCCACAATACTTCTAGAGAAAAAAATACTTACTATAGACGCCGTTTACGCGCGCGGACTCCTTTACCTGGTGGAGGACCTCCAAGCAAAGTTAAGTCTAAGGTAGACTGTTCGAGGACGTCCCAAATTTTGTGAGGGATTGCGCCTTGTGCCAAGTCAAAAGGAATGTCCAGCACCCCTCGTGGTAGTGCTTGTATGGTCCACGCGGTATGATCTTTATCTGTGTGAGATATGGTATCATCCCATGTCTCAAGTTTCTTTGCGTCTTTATATACTGGAAGGTATTGTCTTACTTTAGGATCTTCCACTGGATCCAGACTCCTCCAGAAATGTAAGACTGGTTGTATTATTTGTGCCGCAGTCGAAATTCGATTCGATCGCGTATGGCGTTTGTGAGGTACTGCCATGACTCTCATGAGATATAAATCTGAGAGCGTGTCATCGGCTACGTGTTGAGCCGCAGGCCTCACCAAGTAAAAAGCGTCTTTGGCCCATGAAATATGTCCAATCGCATCTCCTTCTTTCCAACTGGGGTGAACGAGAGTGTCATTGCCCGCGCGAGGGTCTTGATCTCCGTCATCGCTCCCCTCTTGATGGACTCCTTGCGAACGTGCCGTCCTTATCGCCTTTCTCGGTCGGTCGTAGATAAGGTCATTTTGCGCTCTCCTTATTTGCGCCTCCGTGAACTTTCCTTCCGGCACGTTCGACTCCACCCTTTTGCGGGTCTGAGTCCCCGCCACACTTTTGCGGTCGGTGGCCCGCTTGTTCTCCAGCTCAGCCTCCTCCTTCTGCGCAATTGGTGCCCTGTAGGCATCCCGTTCCGAGATATTCTCCTGACGGATTGGTGGGACCTCTTTAAAGTCAGCCTCCATCCGTTTGAGTGCTTGATCAACTGACTCATCTTCAAGTAGGAAGTGATCATACTTAATCAGCCTTCGTACATTGACTATTTGAACTTTTCCTCTGCCCCTGATTTTATAATTCAAAGGCACCATCTGTTCCATGATCTGGTATGGTCCTTTCCAGTGGATGAACAGCTTCGAGCTGACTCCCTGAGGAACCTGAGGATGATACAGTAGTAAAATATCCCCTACCTCAAATCTGACTTGCTTCAGGTGTGCCTGCCTGACACCTTCAGCATCAGTCTTCCTGCGCTCCGCCTCCCTATGCGCCTGTACTATTTGCTCCGCCTCCATCTTCGCCCGAAGTCTCACCCCAAACAGCTCATCCTGATCTGCCCATGAATCTTTTGGGTGCAGCAGTGAGGCTGGGATGGCGGGCTCACGCCCATATACCAATTGGTATGGCGAGACGGAACCTTTTGAACCACCTAACGCTGTAGAGGGTAGGCAATTCATAGCAAAGGCAAACGAGGATGCTGCCTCCACCCATGCCTTTTGGTTCTTCTTCTTCATACAATACATCTTCAGCGCGGCCTTGGGAGGTCTATGCACCCGCTCTATCTTGCCGTTCGCTCTGGGGTTATAGGCAGTGACATATTGCCATTTCATGCCGTAATATGCAGATAGCTTGTCGATGACTTCATTATTAAAGTCAGAGCCTCGATCTGAGCATATTTTTCTCTGCACCCCAATCTGTGAGATGATCCTGTCAATCAACGCCTTGGCTGTTGTTTCTCCCGTAACGTCTTTGACTGGGACCACCCATACATAGTTGGTGGCTCTGTCTATGGCCGTTAGAAGGTATCTGTAACCTTTCGTCGTGACCAGGAAAGGTCCTACATGATCAGTGTGTAAGAACTCGAACATTCCTAAGTGTAAAGGAAAAGTCCCGATCAGGCCAAAATTCGCCTTCAATGGTGTTTTGGATGTCTTGCATGGGATGCATGCATTGACCTGTTCATCAATATTCTCCTTCATCTTCTTCCACCAGAATCGTCTCGAAATGAACATATGCGTTCTTTGTCGGCCCGGGTGCGCCAGTAGTGGGCAGTTATGAGCAGCGACAAAAATGATGTGTCTGAGTTTCTCAGGAACCCAGAGAGTCCATTTGTCTGGTTGTGATGCATAGCGCCAGTGTTGGCCTTTGTACCACAAGAGACCGTCTCTCCACCCCATCTCCTTCTGTTGCTCCTTAATCTCCTTCGTCATTTTCAGCTCGTTCGGGTTCTTGTATAGCTGTATTAGCTCTTTGAACTCCAGATCGAGAGCCTGTTGCTGTCTCCATGCAGTGGGTGAGGCTATGTGGATAGTCCCATCCTCTAGCTGCACTCCTATCCTCTCAGGGTTTTCGTCTAACTCCTCCTTGTTCTCCTGCGGGGGTTCCACATATGCTTCTTGCTTAATCTCTTCTTTTTATCTCCGCCTTCATGTTCTCATATGCTTCATAGGACCACTCAGCATCCTCGAGGACATGTGCTGTACAACATATCCCATGATCCGGACCTTGCGGGCTATGACGTAGACCCGATCGGTTATATCGGACCCCTCTCGCCATCTGCATCGACTCGATATGATGCACTTCGTATGTGCAGTCTGGGGATAGATCCTCCATTTCTGCTGATGATACGAGAGCTGCCACTTCTGAGTGAAACTCTAGCTTGGAGAGGCTGTCAGCGACAACATTTCGCTTACCGGGTAGATGGACCATTGTAAAATTGAAACATGACAAGAATGCTTGCCATCTCGCTAGACGGCCAGTCTGTTCATGATTCATCAGCCATAGTAAATTCTGGTGATCAGTCCTTACTATAAACTGAGGTCCACCCCATAAATACTCTCTCAACCGTTTCAGGGCCCAGACCACCGCCAGTGCCTCTCTCTGTCTCATACAATAGTTTCGCTCCTCCGAGCACAACTTTCTACTTATAAACATGATCGGGCGCAAATTTTTCTCCTCATCTTCCTGTTGTAAGACTGCGCCGATCGCGAACTTTGATGCGTCTGTGTCGACTACGAATTGCTTCGAAAAGTCGGGCATCATCAGCACGAGTCCGCCATCCTTCGGATCTTTGTAGATGAGATCTTTGAGCGTGTTGTACGCTTCTAAGGCTTCATCATCCCACTTCTCAAAATCACCGAAGTCGATCATTCTCTCCAACTTAGCCCGAGTTGCACCCCAATTGGGTATGAACTGGCTGTAATATTGCGCCATCGCAAGAAATGAGTGCAGCTCTGTGCGATTCTTCGGCCTCTGCCGGCTCATGATCTCCTCCCTCTTCTCTTTGGATATCGAGACTCTATTGTAAGAGATTTCGTACTCCAAATATGTCACGCTTGTCTTTGCGAGTTGACATTTCTTCAAATTACATTTCATGCCAAATAGTTTGATACGCCTGAAAATGTCTGTTAGATGGTCGATGTGCTCTTCCATCGTATTGGAGTACACGATAATGTCATCGATGTAACAAAATGCGTACTCTCCCGCCTTCTGTCCTCTTCTCCTCATGAAACCTCCCTCTGTCTGGTCATCATATTTGCTACTCAGCATGTTTTGCATCGCTTTCTGAAAGAGTCCCGGGGCCTGTTTGAGTCCCATCGGAAGTACTTTCCACTGATATATCTCCATTCCTACTACAAATGCAGTCAGCCATCTGGACTTTTCATCCAGTGGAATTTCCCAGAAGCCATTCTTCAGATCAATGACTGAGTATAGCTTGGCGTTCCGCAATACTCGCCTTCCTTCTTCGAGAGTAGGTAATGGATTTCGTTCCTCCTCTAAAATTGTATTGACGCGGGCATAGTTAACAGTTAAGTGCCATTCTCCTCCCGGTTTAGGCACCAGTCTCGGTTGGGAAACTTTGGAGATGTCGATCTCTCAATGAAATCCTCATCGAGTAACTGCCGCGCTTGTTCTTCTGCGATCTTTGCTTCATGTATACTCAGATTTGCCCGTCGTGGCGCCGGTGAAGGCTCAGCACCTGGTATTTTACAAATAACCGCAGTGAAGTCTTCCGGCTTGACACCTCCCGCTTGAGGGGGGTCAAACATCATTTTGTTCGCCTTCAATCTCTCTTTCAAAACCTCTTTCTGATTCTCCGTACCTGCTCCTCCTGCCAATTTCTCGTCTATCGCCGCCTTAAACTCCTCCTCTGACATTCTCTTGTGATGCTTGAGGGGTGCTCTGTCCTCCTCCAAGCCCAACTCTTTTTCTGATATATCGTCCATTCCCGTTTTTTTATATGTGGCAGTGTCTGGTTCGTCGTCCTCCGCCAGACCTACCAACATATCTATTAATCTCGCATATTGCAACGGAACTTTTCGGGTGTAGAAACCATAGAAGCATGTGAATGCTTGAGGAATCAATTTCAACTTGTCCTGGTCTCTGAGCTTCCGCTTGTATGCACTGCTCTGCTCACGAGTCCCGAGACGACAAGCCACCACTAAGTGTTGCTTCCGTGAGGGCACCGGTATCGGATGATCAATAAGCCGGTCCCGTATCTCCTGCGCCCATATCGCCTTCTCATTGTACGGGAGTATGACCGTATATGGTTTATTATTTTCAAAAAGAGTGCGCAGGCACTTTTTCACTTCTGTCAGTGAGCGCGGCCACGTAGGCTCGTCACCCCAGAATTCGGTAATAAAGCTTTTGATATCTTCTGCCGGGATATCAGGGAGTCGTCCCCTTCTCCTCGGTATAAACTCCTGTCTGTCCTTCTCTTCCACCTTTACGTGAAAGCAATACCCGTTGGTAATATATACATCGGCCCCTGCTCCTTCTTCAAATCTCGCCAACGATGGGCACCTTTTTCCCATGCATATAATCTCCTCTTTCCTCTTTTCAATGAGATCGTCTATCGACTTTTTATCCCATTGTGTAGAGACTGTAGCCGTATAGACCTCCGCCTCTCTCTTGTCTGACAGGTTTGAACCATCTTTAGACACCGCGTCCGTTGGCATATATGCCTCATATGCGTGTGTAATGGCCACCTGTTTCCCTTTCGATGCTACCCCTAGGTGTAGGGCCTCATATGAGTCAATAGCATGGAGAGAGTCCGGATTTCAATTTAAAATTTAAAGTGATGATGCCCGTTATATCAGTCCGACTACTAACTCCTTTCAAGGTGCCAGATGATTTTTTCATATTAGTTTCTAACCACTCATGGTGTTTCGTAGTAAATTTCTGGCCGACAATATTAATATTCGCCATAGTATCATTACCAACGTTTATAAAGGTATTTAATGTTTCACAAAAAAGGTTCGTATAGCATAAAGCGTCTGGCCGGTGACTTTTTAAGGCCAATACAAGGAGCTTGTGTTCTAAAATCTGTATCCTTTTCTCGAGGTTCGCCTCCTCCTCCCTTTCCGCCGTTTTTGTAATGTCTTTTTGGGTATTGTTCACAGGCGAAGGATGATTGTCCTTGCTTTCTCTGTTTGAGACCGTGAGGAGAGGTTGATGTCCTCCATCCTCCTTGTCTATTGTCTGTCTCGGCAAGTTGATAAGATTAACTGCCGGTTCTATTCTTACTTTCTTCGGCTGTGGCTGCGACAGGCCCGCCTGCTTTCTCTTTGCCAGCGCTTTACTCGCCTGCCTATTAGCAGCATGCACTGTTTGTTGTCGTGATGGGTGTACTGGTATTGTACTACCTTTGAGTTGGTCTGTGGCCTGCTGTGGGCTCTTAGACTCACTGGTACCCTTGGTTGGGACCTGCACAACGGTGTATCGTGCAATGCATGTTGTTCTGTTTTCTCCCTCCTTCTCTAGTCATTGGACTACCTCAAATCTGTTACCTGAGTCGGCATCAGTGTCGGTAGTGGTTGCGCCTGATGTCGCATAGGCCTGTGGTGCTGAGGAACTCGAGCTTGAGCTCGAGCCGTCTGCCCAGCCCCCATCTCTGTGGTACGGGCGCTCTGCGCTGCCGTATCCATCTCGGCCAGCCCATCTTCCTCCTCCTCTACCTTGAAATACACCTCTTCCTCCTCCTCTTCTCACAAATCCTCTCTCCCCCCCGCGAGTGTATGTGCCTCGTGCGAAAGGGGCTCCTCCTCCTCGATTGATTCCTCTCCCTCCTCCTCTTCCTCGTGTTCCACCTCTTCCTCTACTTGCGGCTTCTATGGCTGCCGTCTTCTGATCATCTCTAGCGAAAAGAGAATTGATCGCGTTAGCTAGTTCGTGGTCATGGTCCGCGACATCCTGTAATTTCCACCCCTGATCCTTGCGCAGTCGGCGCAGAACGGCGCGACGGTGTTGGTTTCGTCCGACCGTACGTTCTTGAGGAGTGTGTTTCGGATGCGGGTGTCCTCGACACGTACGGGCATTTTTTATTTGTGTGTTTGAAGCATTGTGCCCGTGCCCACCAACGAATACAAGGTGTGTTAGCTTCACGACTGTTCTCTCTTGGTCGCTTTCCTAGAGATCGTTGCGTATGTGCGGCTTGCGGTTGAGCAGAAGCCGATGCAGAACCGATCAAGGATGCTGTCTGGCTGTCGAGCCTCTGACAAGCGGTCATTACTTCGGTCCACAACATTTTTGGGCTTACGGCCTTAGTCGTGGCCTCAAAGACGCTCATCTCCAAAAAGGTCAAGTGCTTTACCTTGTCGAAGGTTTTGCAGTCTTGCATGAGCAGTGTGAGCTTATTTTTGTTGTAGACGTGCAAAGCACCGAGGAAATATAGGAGTATGGCTTTGTGGTTATAAAAGAGAGTGTACTGGGTGCCCACATTTGTTAAGACAGATGCAAGCTGAGTGACAGACTGCAACTGCTCCGATACTAAGTCGAAAATTTCAAACCCAATCAATGTGCCAGTGCACAAGTGTGGGTATCCACTTGCCTTAAAGTATCGAATGAGGGCAGCAATGGCCAGAGTACAACTCATCTCTGCATGTCCACCTTTCCTTGCTAGCTCCTCCTCTCCTCTGTACTTCTCGTAAGTTATACGATCAAAACCAGCTCCAAGGAGGGATCGATCACAGAGATGTTCTAGGACTTCATACTCCTGCTCCACCTCATACTGGTTTTGCTGGAAGCATCTGTCCATCTCATTGAACTTAGTCATGAGGGTCTTCTCTGTGTCAGCATCATTGGCAGTGATAGCATAGAGCTTAAGGCCCCCTCCCCCAATTTTGATTTTAGCTAGGGCTGCCTGCAGCGCCTGCTTTTTCTTCTGGGAGTCAGTCAAGTTAATTACTGTCCCTCCCCCTTGGGGTCCTCCTCCTGTGGGTCCTCCTCCTGCTTTCTTGGGAGCTGGGTTAGATGTGGTAGGTGGAGCCGTTGGCTGTGGAGCCACCCGTGCTACTGCCATTGCCACAGCTATCTTCTCCTTCTGCTCCTTCTCCTCTTTCTGTCTCGTCTCTTCTTCTTTCACCTGTCGTGCTAGATGAGTCACGAACTGTGCAAGCCCTGTGGCACTAGAGAGGAAGTGTGCCTTTTCTCTCATGGAAGACTTATCAGCTCTGTTATTATTTGGGATTGTTGTGAGAGGGCCTTTAATGAGAGTGTGATTCTTCGTGTGGGCCCATTGTTTCCATGTTGGTTTTTGCTCCTTCCCCTCAAAGAGGCCCTTATGGAGTTGTGTGAGGCGTTCAAGCACCTGACAAGACTGGTCAACCTCCTCGTAAACAGGATGTTGCCTTGTGTTGTCTTTCAGTGCTTTGTACATTTCGTTGTAAGCCCGTGTGAAGGCAGTTACAAAAGCCTCAAGGGCAAACTCAATGCCACTTTGGTTTCTACCTTCGAACTTTCTTTCTAGATTCTTGATATCAGTGGGGACACCACAGACAGACAGCCATGCTGCAGTTGTGCGTTTATTTTTCCACTGTATGTTTGTGCGTTCATAAAATTCCGCAACGAGCACAGCAGCGTAGAGTGTTGCAGATATGTCGTATATGTCGCACAGTGTAAGAGTGTCGCCATACTTGATATCCTGCAATGGCACTCTTTCGTGCTCAAACCTCACTTTGTTGAAAAGAGGCTTCGCAAGGCCGGGAATTTCGATCAGGAGGTTGCTTTGACCTTGTCCTGGTCTATTCCTTTTCTCGTAAGGAATGTAGATGTGTGTTTTATAATAGGTTGGGTAGTTAAGGAAGAAGGACTCTTCATCATCATATGTAGCCAACTGTTCCCATGTATTTGGGATATTCTGGCCAACATCCTCCATCTCTCTCTCTCTGCCTCTGTCAATGGAGATCCTCCAGTCTGATCTGCACTCGCTTCTTGTGCATTACCCCCCCCCCCCCCCCTGTCGACTCTACATCGGCTGTATACGTATACTCCTCTCTCTCCTCTCCATCTCTATCCCCCCTCTCTTCTGAGTACTGAGTCTCCTGCTCCTCTCCTCCCTCACTAGGACCATAATCAGTTGGTGTCACACCAGCCTGCTCATTCTCGTCTTCCATCTTATGTTGTGAGAGTCACGTCTGCTTTTTTTTTCTTCTTTTTTTCCTCTGTTATTCTTATTACTCTATGCAACCTTCTTCTCCTTCTTCCTTTTCTCTGTTGAAATAGTTATGGGGCGTCAGGCCCTACATAGAGATAACGATAGTTTGGTCAAAAGAGCTGTTTTGTAGAAGTCAGTCTGTCGTCGGACAGTGCTTCGATATTTGTCTTGCTCTTGTGTGAGAGCTGCAGAGAAAATGCAAGGAAAATGGTTCAGAACAGAGAGTGAGAGTGCTTTGCTCGTCTTCCCTCTGTCTGTGTGTTTGTCTGATGTTTGTTTCGCACTTGTCCTACTTGGCTTTATGCAAGCAGCAAGAGGGAGTGGAGTAGGTGTGATCTGGTGTCTTGTAGAAGAACACACAGAAGCCAAATGTGCACAAGGGCTAAAGGTTATGCCAGCTTGTGACAAATTGATCGATTGCTTGTAAGTTTTTTTGTTTGAGGATGAGTAGGAGTGTTTGTTTTCGTCTGATGTCTGTGCGACAGATCAGCGAAAAATAAATTTGTGCTTATTTGATGTCTGTATGACAGATCAGAAAAGAAATCAGCCTTTAGCTATGGACTCCAAATGTACTATCCCCAACGATAGCTCAATGGAAGAGTAAGTCGGTAATATAACCAAACACAGTCCTCAAAAAAGAGAATGATGTCTCGTTATATTAGCTCAGTGACGCAAAGACAAAAAGCCGCCAAAAGACCAGGATCAAATTGGCATTTCAGACGTGTCCGGCCAGACGAAATCTATAAATAAGTTTTTTACCGGATAATTCGGGGGGTGATGTCCACATATTATTAATATTATTATTATTATTATTATTATTATTATTATTGTTATTATTGTTATTATTGTTATTATTGTTATTATTGTTATTATTGTTACTATTATTACTATTATTATTATTATTATTATTATTATTATTATTATTATTATTATTATTATTATTATGGACACCGTGATAGCCCAGTGGTCAAGTTCTACCATCTGGGCCCTGTCGCCAGTTCGATTCCCGTCGGTGCCACCAGTATTTTCATTGAACATACCGGTCCGTCTGGAAGTGTTGGAACTGCCCTTGCGGGGGTGTCATTAGAGCCTATCGTCAATTCTTCGTACTCCCCTCACGGGTGAGACGATGGAGGCGCATGTGCAGATTTGCATCAGCCATTGACAGAGAAGCACTATTATTATTATTATTATTATTATTATTATTATTATTATTATTATTATTATTATTATTATTATTATTATTATTATTATTATTATTATTATTATTATTATTATTATTATTATTATTATTATTATTATTATTATTATTATTATTATTATTATTATTATTATTATTATTATTATTATTAGGGAGTACATAGGCCATCGGTCCTTTCCATGGGCTGATTGGTATAAAGCTCCTAGAGTAATGTTCTATGCCGTCACTTCCTTTATTCCACCGATTGGTGTGGAGACTTTCCTTATGGAATGGAGGACTGGATGCACATGGCCTTTTGGCTCAGCAATTGGCTGGAGATACACTATTATTATTATTATTATTATTATTATTATTATTATTATTATTATTATTTAGGGAGTACATAGGCCATCGGTCCTTTCCATGGGCTGATTGGTATAAAGCTCCTAGAGTAATGTTCTATGCCGTCACTTCCTTTATTCCACCGATTGGTGTGGAGACTTTCCTTATGGAATGGAGGACTGGATGCACATGGCCTTTTGGCTCAGCAATTGGCAGGAGATACACTATTATTATTATTATTATTATTATTATTATTATTATTATTATTATTATTATTATTATTATTATTATTATTATTATTATTATTATTATCATGTACCTTGCACTTTGCTATTGACATACTTACCTGCTACCATAGAAGTCGAAGGCGGTCGGCAGAATAGGAGGCGCCGTTCATCACTAGCCCTTTCTCCTCCATCTCCTTCTCCACGATCGACTTTGTCCAGCCCAGTCTTTTTCCGCTGCATGCCCAACCCAAACAAAATAACCTGTGGCACCTGGGATGACGTGCACGCTGTTTGGAAACGTGATGGTGTTGTCACGTTAGCGGCGGAGGGCGATACAGGAATGCTATTGAAGCGCGTTGCCAGGGAGCGCGAGTTGTTAATGTACGAAGTGCTAAAGGAGCTGGAACGTTATCAGCAAGAGATTGCTGTTTCAAAACAGTCCGCCAAACTTGAAGCTCTCGCACAAGCCATTCCTCGCAAAGCTGTACCTAACCAGGACACTGACAGGTGGGTATCACCTGTACAGGAAAATGTAGCACTTTTGTCTGTATTGGTGTCGGAAATGCTTAAAGACCTCAAAACAAAAGCCGACTGCTCCTTGATGAACCCTTCGCGTGTCTTGGGTCGTATTCACGGTATCAATTGGGGCGTCACCGTGAAAACGTCCGATACTGGTGAAGATAATGACTCCAAGATTAAGGACCTCATTGCTTTGAAATGTCTCATGGACGCTCGCAGCAAACAAAACCCTTGGTCCGTCCGGTATGCCCAGACACAGGATGCTTTCATCAATGTTTTGACATCATTCACCAAGCTATTAGGGACGAACTTACGTGTCAAAACAGAATCCTTTCTCTCGTCTCCCCGCGACTCCCCGAAACAGATACCTCATTTCGAAGGAACTGTCAACGATGTAGCATGCATTATGCATTTAGATGCACTTTCACTCGCCACTGAATACTTAACCAGGTCTGAATTAGAATTCGCCACTGAAGGTGGTGTAGTTTGGGGCGTTGGAGTAAACTCCGCTCCTAAAACAGATGACAGCGGTAGGGTGGCTAGCGCTTCCATAAGGTTCTAATTGTTGGATACACCACAATCATTTCCTGATATACGACATCGCAGCGAATCATATGCATGTTTTGTTGTTTCAGGAAAGAACTGCACAATATGTACAAAGGATTCCTCTGTCTTGTTCCAATTTTTGTAGTTTTGCTTGTTGTCACCTCACGTTAATATCTCGGCGGATAATTTAATATGTTATGTGCAGATATATCGGTTGATAATTTATGCAGCGCAATGGAACGGAACGTAACTTGTTCATTTGGTGAACTGACTGTTTTTTCCCCACAGTTAGTATATCGAGGTCCAGGTTTCAGTTCCGCTGACGTTGCGGCAGGCCACGGTGCAGTAGACTGCAACGCCCATTATTCTGTACAAAATTATTGATTGCTTGCTTTGATTGTGAAGGTACCGGCTGGGACGGTGTTAGACGTAGAAACGTTTGTTTTACTTCACTTGGCGGTATGGGTGCGCCAGCGTATGACAGCGATTTCCAAGGTTTACCATTCCTTACCTTTGATTTCATCTGGGGCACCGGCAGCAAGCAGAGTGTGGTACAGTTAAGTAAGTGGAAGAACGTTTGTGGAGACAAAGTATTAGATCATTACCCAAATGTCAAAGGCGAGTCAGTGAAACCTAGCCTTCAGAAGCTACTTAACATCGCGACTGACATGGGACCATCTTTTGATAGTTGTACACCATCGGAGTGGGCGATGAAGACAGATGTTCAGAAAGCATCGAAAAAAATTGGTTGGAAAGCAGAGCATATTGTTGAGGCCATAGAAGCTGACGATTTTTAATTTACATCGCTTCCATCTCAAAAGTTATAATAGTAAATAATGTCACTTTCGGAAGTGTTTGTTAGTGAAATGTTAACAATATTTTCATTAATATATCATTAAATTGCTTTTTACTTACATAAAATTCAATACAATAATTTATGTGTCTTCCTCTTGAGTTGTTAAACGCAGAAACTGATATATTAACATATCTGACAGGTTCCACTGTATGTATATTATTCATATTAAGCGTCAGCTATTTCATTTTCACTGCGCTGGCGTTGTCTACGTGCATTGCCTGTTAAAACAACAACTGATTAGTCAACAAACGACTAATCAGTCAAAAACCTAGTCAAAAAGTGACTAATCAGTCACAAATTGTCTGATGTACGAAAATCAATAAACATGTGAGTCTATAGCACTTCCTGAGCATACTTTCACTTTTACAATGCATATACGATCGTTTTGGACAAAGAACTCAAGGTTCATAGAGACATATGTCCGTACAGCTATATTTCAGTCTGGAGTATGGTAAGGTTCTGAAAAAAACACAGGTTATTCTCTATAGTAAAACTGAACATTAGACTGACATTCTGCCAACAGTCGAGGATGCTGTGCAGCAATACAGACGACGTAATATTATTGAAATCAATTGAAATAAGTAATATATAGTTTATTTATTGATTATAATAGTTTTTACATGGTGGAAAGTAAAAAAAACGTACTGTTTTCTTGTATGTATTAAAATAAGACCTGATTAGTCATTATTTGACTGGTTTGTCAAAAAATGACTAATCAGTCAGAAACGTAGTCATCGTAGGTCCTTGACTTGTCAAATAATGACTAATCAGTCAAAACCATAGTCAGAAAATGACTAATCAGTCACAAATTCTCTGATGTACGAAAATCAATAAACACGTGAGTCTATAACACTTCCTGAGCGTACTTTCAGCAATACAGACGACGTAACATTATTGAAACCAATTGAAATAAGTAATATATAGTTTTTACATGGTAAAAAATCATAAAAACGTACTGTTTTCTTGTATGTATTAAAATCAGACCTGATTAGTCAATATTTGATATATTAATATATGTCACGCAATTATTTGATATATTAATACCTTGTTTACAATGTATTACTTATTAATTAAACACGCTGTACATAACGCTTTCTTGTGTTTAATCGTAATGAAAGCTTCCAAGAACAGTACTAGTACAAGCAAATATCAGACTATTGTAGAATTCTCTCACAGTTGTCATGTTGCGATAAATTGAAGCCGGACCGTCGGTGTAGTAACATTACTGATCATATCATCTTATAATTTTATTTTCATGTTGCTGCACAAAAAATTCTCATTGAAAAATAGTTGCTCTGTATTAACAGTAATTGTGTTCTGCTTCAAAACCTGGTCTATTGTTGCCGCCGGAGGCTCAACCGCTGCTGCACTACTGCTTCTTGATACTGCTACCACGAGCTGTCACCATCCACATCCTCCTGTTCCTCATAATAATCAGAACTGTCGTCTACCTCTCTGGGTGGCTGTCCAGTGCACTCACTGCGTAAGAATAAATCATTTTCGAGCCAAGAAGAAGAAGAAGAAGAAGAAGAAGAAGAAGAAGAAGAAGAAGAAGAAGAAGAAGAAGAAGACAAAGAAGACGAAGAAGATGATAAAGAAGAAGATGATAAAGAAGAAAAAAAGAAGAAGATGAAGAAGAAGAAGAAGAAGAAGAAGAAGAAGAAGAAGAAAACTTGTTCGCCCGCCTCGCCTTCTTCCAGGCAAGGTTATCTTTAAGTTCTTTGCGCCTTCGCCTTCGCCTTGCCTTCGCCTTTGAAGGAAGACGGAGTGATGCTTGCGGACGAAGCGGAGGAGCATGAACCACTGCACCGGGTACTATTTTGATAGCATATCCAGTAATTATCACCTCCCCTTCATCATCCGAAGAGTTAATAGTAAGGAGTACACGTTCGCCGCGATGGTCGCTCATGGGAATGTTGTTTCCAGCTAACTATATACACACACAGTATGGGGACAAATACAAAAATTATTTCCTAAACACACACTACAGGGACAATACACAAAGTAGTAGTAGTAGTAGTAGTAGTAGTAGTAGTTAGGGTTAGTATGGGGAAAAATACAAAAATATAATGATAATAATAATAATAATATTAATAATAATAATAATAATAATAATAATAATAATAATAATAATAATAATAATAATAATAATAATAATAATAATAATGATAATGATGATAACAAAAGTAACAATATTAATAATAATAATAGTAATAATAATAATAATAATAATAATAATAATAATAATAATAATAGTAATAATGATAATAATAATGATAATAATAATGATGATGATAATGATGATAATAATAATAATAATAATAATAATAATAATAATAATAATAGTAATAATAATAACAATAATGATAATGATGATAATAAAAGTAATGTAATTATAATAACAATAATAACAATAATAATACTATATCTGAGGCGTACTGATGCAGCTAATGGCATATCCTCAACGGACATAAGCTTCCAATACCCTTGTTCGAGGTCCTCCACCCCCCCGTGTCAGTCTCTCGCCTGATGATCGGGGCCACCGATGGAGCTCCTGAGGGCAAGACTGCACTAAGCCGAGGTTATTCCGCAGTCCCAGCAACTTCTTGCAAGACGTCACCGAATGTGCAAGTGCATACACCAAGCGCGGTTGCTAGAGCTGCCTCGAAACCCCACCCATAACAATCTGGTGTCTGCTGGGTCCTGGGCTATCAACCAGCATATGCGGAGTTTAAGATCTTTTACGCGCGCAACGACCCTCCTCCCCAGCATCTACCACCAAAGGGTTATGAGTTGGCGTCACAGTTTAACGCCTTGAGGCCATTGGGCTGGAACTCTGTTTAGCAAGTGTGACTAGGTTTTTTCATCGGGATTTCCCTCAAATATGTCACAGTCAACACTCCAAGGCAGATTTACTATATCTGAGGCGTACTGATGCAGCTAATGGCATATCCTCAACGGACATAAGCCTCCAATACCCTTGTTCGAGGTCCTCCCACCCCCCCCCGTGTCAGTCTCTCGCCTGATGATCGGGGCCACCGATGGAGCTCCTGGGGGCAAGACTGCACTAAGCAGAGGTTATTCCGCAGTCCCAGCAACCTCTTGCAAGACGTCACCGAATGTGCAAATGCATACACCAAGCGCGGTTGCTAGAGCTGCCTCGAAACCCCACCCATAACAATCTGGTGTCTGCTGGGTCCTGGGCTATCAACCAGCATATGCGGAGTTTAAGATCTTTTACGCGCGCAACGACCCTCCTCCCCAGCATCTACCACCAAAGGGTTATGAGTTGGCGTCACAGTTTAACGCCTTGAGGCCATTGGGCTGAACAATAATAATAATAATAATAATAATAATAATAATAATAATAATAATAATAATAATAATAATAATAATAATAATAATAATAATAATAATAATAATAATATAATAATAGTGCTTCTCTGTCAATGGCTGATGCATTTCTGCACATGCGCCTCCATCGTCTCACCCGTGAGGGGAGTACGAAGAATTGACGATAAGCTCTAATGACACCCCCGCAAGGGCAGTTCCAACACTTCCAGACGGGCCGGTATGTTCAATGAAAATACTGGTCCAGAAATAGACCGGTATGTTCAATGAAAATACTGGTCCAGAAATAGACCGGTATGTTCAATGAAAATACTGGTGGCACCGACGGGAATCGAACTGGCGACAGGGCCCAGATGGTAGAACTTGACCACTGGGCTATCACGGTGTCCAATAATAATAATAATAATAATAATAATAATAATAATAATAATAATAATAATAATAATAATAATAATAATAATAATAATAATAATAATAATAATAATAATAATAATAATAATAATAATAATAATAATAATAATAATAATAATAATAATAATAATAATAATAATAATATACTTCCTCTAAGGCATACTGATGCAGCTGATGGCACGATCCATTTCCGGACATGAGCCTCCATGCCCTTGTTCGAGGTGCTCCATCCCCACCTAGTCAGTCTCTCGACTGATTATAGGGGCCAAATAATAATAATAATAATAATAATAATAATAATAATAATAATAATAATAATAATAATAATAATAATAGACTTATCAGTCAATTGGCCTTTGATCCTGTCGGACATGTGCCTCCATTGGTAGCACGGGGCCGTTCGGTGACGCAGCTCCGCTCCAAAGACTCGACTGGCGGTGCAATGTGCAAATGAGCGTGCTGTGCATGTGCAAGTGGGTGCAAGGAGTGAGAAGAGTTATCTGCCGAGAAGAAGTCCGCGACGCTGCGCTGACCTCCACCTACAACAGATCTAGCCAGACATTCTACCTGACTAGGCCTTCCCCTCCTTCTACCCACCTCCTGAACGACCGTGAGGTCGATCACCTCCTCCTCCTCCTCCGCCCCCTCTGCCTCCCTGATCTGCGCCTCCAACTCCTCCCACTCCTTCCAGATGGTGGCAACAAACCTTCCTAACTCCTCCTCCACCTCTTCTGGGACAGGGATAAACAAAACGCCGAGCATCGCCGCCATCTTTTCATCCTCCCCTTCAGCCATTCCTCTTTGAAGAGCCTCATCTCCTCCTTTGCCTCCCGCAGTTCCCTGTGATAAAGCCCTCCTCGATTCAGCACGAGGGGCTGCCGGGCTTGCGCCTCATCGATAAACTTAAACAGTGCCTCACGAGAGCTCGCAAACGTTGGACAATGCAGCAGGAAGTGACGTAACGACTCGTTAACCCAGTGCCACACAAGGCGAAACAGCTTGAGCAGTCCGGCGAGCATGAGCCAAATTTGGATCGGTAGAGGCGAAGGCGATTGTTGCAGCTCAACAATCGCCTTCTGATAAGGTTGTGACTTCCCCCCTCCAGCGCCCGCCAACGTGGGAAAGCAGAGCGGGAAGACATCTGGCTAAGCAGCACCCTAAGCCCATCAGAGGGCTTAGCCTGCCGCTCCCAGCCAGCTACTTCCTGCCGGACAGACCATTGCTTTACCACCTCGTTCCAGTTCGCCAGAGCGGCCCGCCAGTCCTTATCATCTACCATGCCATCTTCGTTCACGACCCGCTTGAGCGCATCCAAGCCCTCCCGCAGCCTGTGATCTGCTAAGATCAAATTTTCCGTATCTTCCTTCCATTTGCACCGACCCGTGTTGTAAAGCCTGCGTGTTAGCGCTGTGTTGCCCAGTAACTCGATGCGCCCTAGGAACCGAAGCCGGGCCGCCTTGGCAAGGATGCTAAAACTCGGCGTGCGGCCTAAACCCCTGGTGATGCAGCCGCTTGTGCGCGTACCAACACCCAAGATGACCCGCAGGGGCGCTACCAACGCGCCCTCCAGCTTACTCATCTTGTTGGCGCCCGGCAGATCCCAAAAAGCCGATGCGTAAAGCAACTTTGCGCCAACCATTTGCTGCCAATTCATCAGCCGAAGACGCGCTGGAACTTCATGGGCAATCCAGAGGGGGTAGCAGGCAGCCGTTCCCGCTACAGTGATTTCCGCCGCCCGCTTCGCTTGCGGTTTATCGGAGAGGGTGTCCGTGAGCAGAACTCCCAGCTATTTGTAGTGGTCGGTGACGTTGAGAACCTTGCCCCGGAACCTCACGCACGGGGGCGACTTTTTTGACTTGGCGTGCCCGTATATCGGCATGACTTCCGTCTTGCCCGGTTTCAGGTTGATTTCAAGCCGATAGTCCTCCACGAATGTCGCCACGACATTGACAATCTGTTGAAGCTCCGTGACACTATGCGCAATTACCGCAACGTCGTCGGCGTAAAGCAGGGTCCGTATGTCTTCGATGCGGTTGAGGTCCTCGATCTCCAACTCTTTCGCGATTCGGACCGTTAGCTCATCCATGAAGACGTTGAACAGCGACGGTGACAACGGCGACCCTTGCTGAACTCCCATCTCTTCCAGCACTTCACCAGTGAGTTCGCCATCGACTAGCACTCGCGATGACGTTCTTCGGTAAAAACGCCGCAGAATGCGATAGAACTTGCCCTGTACCCCCATCTGGGTTAGCCTCTGAAACAACCCGGCCCGCCAAACCGTAGGGAATGCCTTTCTCAGATCCACGAACAAAACGAAAGAACGGAGGCCAGCTTGTTGTCTAAGGCGCAGACGCTCCTTAAGGACAAAAATCTGGTCCCCCGTACTACGTTTTGGCCGAAACCCACCCTGCTCTGGGCGCAGCCTGCCCGGCTGATCGATGAAAGCCGTAAGCCTCGCCGCCATAAGGGACAGATACATCTTACCCAGACTCTCTCCAATTTTCCGGATCGGTTGGGTCGCCTCCTTTTGGGATGTTGACGATGATCGCTTTGCCCCAGTCGTTGGGGGTGTATTTGCACGATTTCAACCAGTTGAAGAAGCGCACCAGAAAGCTCACAATCCGTGTGCCTCCGTACTTGAGCATTTCGTTCTTGATCTTATCCGGTGAGCACGCTTTGTGATTCTGGAGATTTTCCTGGCAGAGCTCCACTTCCTTCTCGGTGTAATCATAGTCCAGCGGGCCCGTCTCAGTCCGGATCTCCTCGGCTTGCGCCATGGCCTCGAATTGGTCGCGCAGGTTGTCGTTATACTGGAAGGTTTCGCGGGCCTTCCGCTCGGGCTCAATCCGCGCTGCTTCCTCATCGGAACCGACTTCCTCTACACATGCATCCTCCAAAAACTGGTTTTCTTTGGGGACCACAATACGTCGGCGGTATTCTTCCCATTCTTGTAGTTTTTCCGGGAGTGTGCATGCCAGAGTGCCATCGGGCTTCCGAACAGGAGCAGAGGCTTTGGACCGCCGAACCCCGCCCAGACGCTTTGACAGCTTCCAGTACGTGGCCATGGTAGCGATCCTGAAGTTGGCAGCGGTGTCATTCTGGACCCGCTTCCACGCTTGCTTCTTCTTCTCCTTGCATAACCTTCTGACCGCCTTCCTCGCTTCTTTATATCTTTGCCAGGCCTCTCGGTTGGCCTCATTCCTTCGCCAGAGGCCGTATGCCTCTCTCCGTCGCGCAATCGCTTCCCTAAGACTCTCATCAAACCATGCATTAGTAAACCCTGGCCTAATCACCCGAACTCCCAAGACCTTCGCGGCTGCGCCCGTGAAAGCTCGGACCACTAAGCTAGCGACCCTATCTACCTCCTGCTGAAGCTCATCCGGGTCCTCCACTGCTGATAGATCTGGGAGGCCATCTGGCAACAGCCCCGATATACCAGCTGCAAAGGTCTCGTCGTACTTCAACCTAAGCTTAGACAGCTCACTCTCCTTACCCTCAACTACCCTGCCTATCAAGCGCTCTGCCTTGAATGCCTTGTACCTCTTTACCTGCTTTTTGGGGGGTGGCTGTCCCCCCCAGACCAGTTCCGCCCACACAGCTTTGTGGTCGGTATCAAGGTCTACCTCGTCGACGCCGAAGCTCGCCTCCTCCGCCAGCTCGGAAGACGGAAGAGACGCAGATGTAATCCAGCAGATGCCTTGGTCCACCTACATTTTCCTGCCTAGACCACCAATATTTGTCCCCCCGTGGTTGCGAAAACCCACTGAGATTGCGCAACCCCGTGGCAACAAGCATCGCAGCCAGCAACTCACCATTCTCACTCCTAACCCCTCTACCCCTCTCATCTATCTCGCCAAAGGGGCCCACCACGCCCTCCTCCCGCGCTATTCTGGCGGGCCCCAGCTTAGCATTAGCATCACCAACCGTAACCACATGACCTTTGGTGGCGAAGTAGGAGACGGCCGCCTGCCACGCCTCATAGGCTGCAATAGATTCCTCTCGTTGATTTTCTTGGGGGAAGTAGCCGTTGCCGACGAACACATCCGACGCCGTCGCGCTCCCAGACGACAGCCTCACCCACAATTGCTGTGGGTGTGAAACAGGCGCCTGTACAATGGTAGCGCACGGTGCCAGATAGTTGGCCACCAACGTCAAGACTCCCCCCAAGAGACGCGAGCCCGCACCAGTTGCAGCCGCTTTGCCGTCGACTTAATAATAATAATAATAATAATAATAATAATAATAATAATAATAATAATAATAATAATAATAATAATAATAATAATAATAATAATAATAATAATAATAATAATAATAATTGGAGTGTTGACGGTGACATATTTGAGGGAAATCCCGATGAAAAAACCTAGTCACACTTGCTAAACAGAGTTCCAGCCCAATGGCCTCAAGGCGTTAAACTGTGACGCCAACTCATAACCCTTTGGTGGTAGATGCTGGGGAGGAGGGTCGTTGCGCGCGTAAAAGATCTTAAACTCCGCATATGCTGGTTGATAGCCCAGGACCCAGCAGACACCAGATTGTTATGGGTGGGGTTTCGAGGCAGCTCTAGCAACCGCGCTTGGTGTATGCACTTGCACATTCGGTGACGTCTTGCAAGAGGTTGCTGGGACTGCGGAATAACCTCGGCTTAGTGCAGTCTTGCCCTCAGGAGCTCCATCGGTGGCCCCGATCATCAGGCGAGAGACTGACACGGGGGGGTGGAGGACCTCGAACAAGGGTATTGGAGGCTTATGTCCGTTGAGGATATGCCATTAGCTGCATCAGTACGCCTCAGATATAGTAAATAATAATAATAATAATAATAATAATAATAATAATAATAATAATAATAATAATAATAATAATAATAATAACAATAATAACAATAATAATGATGATAATAATAATGATGATGATGATGATGATGATGATAATAATAATAATAATAATAATAATAATAATAATAATAATAATAATAATAATAATAATAATAATAATAATAATAATAATAATAATAATAATAATAATAATAATAATAATAATAATAATAATAATAATAATAATAATAATAATAATAATAATAATAATAATAATAATAATAATAATAATAATAATAATAATAATAATAATGATAGTAGTAATAATAATAATAATAATAATAATAATAATAATAATAATAATAATAATAATAATAATAATAATGATAATAATAATAATAATAATAATAATAATAATAATAATAATAATAATAATAATAGTGTATCTCCTGCCAATTGCTGAGCCAAAAGGCCATGTGCATCCAGTCCTCCATTCCATAAGGAAAGTCTCCACACCAATCGGTGGAATAAAGGAAGTGACGGCATAGAACATTACTCTAGGAGCTTTATACCAATCAGCCCATGGAAAGGACCGATGGCCTATGTACTCCCTAATAATAATAATAATAATAATAATAATAATAATAATAATAATAATAATAATAATAATAATAATAATAATAATAATAATACTATATCTGAGGCGTACTGATGCAGCTAATGGCATATCCTCCACGGACATAAGCCTCCAATACCCTTGTTCGAGGTCCTCCACCCCCCCGTGTCAGTCTCTCGCCTGATGATCGGGGCCACCGATGGAGCTCCTGGGGGCAAGACTGCACTAAGCCGAGGTTATTCCGCAGTCCCAGCAACCTCTTGCAAGACGTCACCGAATGTGCAAGTGCATACACCAAGCGCGGTTGCTAGAGCTGCCTCGAAACCCCACCCATAACAATCTGGTGTCTGCTGGGTCCTGGGCTATCAACCAGCATATGCGGAGTTTAAGATCTTTTACGCGCGCAACGACCCTCCTCCCCAGCATCTACCACCAAAGGGTTATGAGTTGGCGTCACAGTTTAACGCCTTGAGGCCATTGGGCTGGAACTCTGTTTAGCAAGTGTGACTAGGTTTTTTCATCGGAATAATAATAATAATAATAATAATAATAATAATAATAATAATAATAATAATAATAGTGTGTGTATCTCCTGCCAATTGCTGAGCCAAAAGGCCATGTGCATCCAGTCCTCCATTCCATAAGGAAAGTCTCCACACCAATCGGTGGATTAAAGGAAGTGACGGCATAGAACATTACTCTAGGAGCTTTATACCAATCAGCCCATGGAAAGGACCGATGGCCTATGTACTCCCTAATAATAATAATAATAATAATAATAATAATAATAATAATAATAATAATAATAATAATAATAATAATAATAATAATAGTGCTTCTCTGTCAATGGCTGATGCATTTCTGCACATGCGCCTCCATCGTCTCACCCGTGAGGGGAGTACGAAGAATTGACGATAAGCTCTAATGACACCCCCACAAGGGCAGTTCCAACACTTCCAGACGGGCCGGTATGTTCAATGAAAATACTGGTCCAGACGGATCGGTATGTTCAATGAAAATACTGGTGGCACCGACGGGAATCGAACTGGCGACAGGGCCCAGATGGTAGAACTTGACCACTGGGCTATCACGGTGTCCAAAATAATAATAATAATAATAATAATAATAATAATAATAATAATAATAATAATAATAATAATAATAATAGTAATAATAATAATAATTCGGTTTTTTCCCTTGCAACACCATTACACTTGAAAGAAGAAGAAGAAGAAGAAGAAGAAGAAGAAGAAGAAGAAGAAGAAGAAGAAGAAGAAGAAGAAGAAGCAGAAGCAGAAGAAGCAGAAGAAGCAGAAGAAGAAGAAGAAGAAGAAGAAGAAGAAGAAGAAGAAGAAGAAGAAGAAGAAGAAGAAGAAGAAGATTGGGAGCTTATATTTGCAGGGGAGCTAGGGCCAGGCATGATGTTGATGCTGATATAATTGTTTTGGAATGCACGCAAATATTTATCTTAGGGGAGTTGCCCATACACCCACCACCCCCCCCCCCCGCATTTTCGCACCCCTGTCGGAATAAGTCATGGTTTGTAGGAACAAGAAGGAATTGGGAGCTTATATTTGCAGGGGAGCTAGGGCCAGGCATGATGTTGATGCTGATATAATTGTTTTGGAATGCACGCAAATGTTTATCTTAGGGGAGTTGCCCACACACCCACCACCCCCCCCCCCCCGCCCCGCATTTTTGCACCCCTGTCGGAATAAGTCATGGTTTGTAGGAACGAGAAGGAAAATATTAATATTATAAGGGTCACCGTCTTAGTTAATCAATGGCCTTGAAGAAGAAGAAGAAGCAGAAGAGAAGAAGCAGAAGAAGAAGAAGAAGAAGAAGAAGAAGAAGAAGAAGAAGAAGAAGAGGATGGATAGATAGATAGATAGATAGATAGATAGATAGATAGATAGGTAGATAGATAGGTAGATAGATAGGTAGATAGATAGGTAGATAGATAGATAGATAGATAGATAGATAGATAGATAGATAGATAGATAGATAGATAGATAGATAGATGGACATGGTGGCATTATCTGGAGCGACATGCAAAAAAAATCAAGCGATACGATCGAAACGGTGAGAAAATGGCATTAAAGCGCCAATGGAAATGTACGCCCTGTCACTAAATTCAAACAAAAACTCCACTTTGACCGTGTGGACATCCCCGAGAGTAAGAGATCGCATGGCTGCCAAGAGCAAGAAGCCCAAAGGCAAATGTTTGCTGCTCGGCAGCGACCACCTCCGGCTCCGAATCGTGGCCGCGGCAGAGTAACGAGAGCAACTACCCGTGCGGAACTGCCAGAGCGTACTTCCAGCAACACTTCAAAAAACACCCAATCAAGCATGTTAAGTTATTTAGCGCCTAAGGGTGGGAAGACTGAGCAATCAGGTTCAGGTTTATAATATGTTATTTAATATTGTTACTGTGATTCATAATCAGCCTCCAGGATT
>WBZZ01006490.1:67500-76276 GCA_019918135.1 Paulinella micropora | reverse complement strand
CAAGCGCACTTGGATCAGATCAAGTTCCAGGTCGGGGATATTGTACTATTGTACCATCCTCAAGTCCCGAAGGGAGTCAGCTCTAAGCTGTTCACTCACTGGAAAGGACCTTATCAGATTATGGAACAGACGGGACCTCTGAATTACAAGATCAGGGGTAGAGGGAAGGTGCAAATTGTGAATGTAAGAAGGCTGATTAAGTATGATCCCTTCTTACTGGAAGATGAATCCGTTGAGGAGGCGTTAAAACGGATGAAGGACGATTTCAAAGAGGTGCCGCCCATCCACAAGGAGGCTGGCATAGACCAAGACGATGCTTATCGGGCACCGATAGCTGAGAAGGAGGAGAGTGAGGTGGACAGTAAGGAGAAGACTGACCGCATGAGCGTGGTGGGGACTCAGTCCAAGTCTCCGCGAGAGCATAGCGGAAAGAAGGAGAAGATCACAGAGGCGCAGCTAAGGAGAGCGCGGAATGATCTTATCAACGACCAACCGAGGAAGGCGATGAGGTCGATGGGATCAAAGGACGTCCACCAGGAGGAGGAGGGGACGGACACTGACCCAAACGCGGGCAGCGTTGGGATTGTCCATGAGCGATGGAAGGAAGGCGATGCGATAGCAACCATCGCATGGGTGAAAGATGCTTTCTATCTGATGAGACCAGCGGAACAACATGTCGCTGATGACACTCTCTCAGACTTATACTTGATGCGGGTCGTGGCGGTCCCACGACAGATGCGTGTCACACGGACACTCAAAATATCATCAGCCGCAAAGATAGTACAACCGATACTCCAGTTCTGGAGAAGTATGGACCCGGTTGAGGATCCAAAGGCAAGACATTATCTGCCAGTATATAAAGACGCAAAAAGTCTCGAGACATGGGATGATACAATTACTCCCAGAGACAAGGATTACACTGCGTGGACCATTCAGACACTGCCAAGAGGAGTGCTTGATGTCCCTTTTGAATTATCGTTGGGCGGAATCCCTAATAAGATCTGGGACATTCTCGAACAGTCAAAGTTCGATCTGACTTTTGTTGGTGGTCCTCCACCAGGCAAAGAAATCCGCGCCAGACGACGAAGGCAGTGACAAAGAAACTATTTTTCTTTATGCGTCTCAAACAAACTGATTGATTGCCCACGGCGTATCATGATTTGATCATGCATCATCAGTTATCAATATGAATATTAAAAAGACTCAGTGATATAACTTGGCATTCGATCGCAACATACGAGTGCGAAAGGTCGATCGACGATGATACTACACCGTATACGGGGATCGCTAGTGTATTGAGCGATGGTGTTCCCGGGTATGACCCTTTCCAAGTCCTGGGATGATGTTCTCGAAAATGAAATGTTCTCTGAAACTTTCATTAAATTATTTTTTACGATAGATTATATACTGTCGTACCTGAGCACGGTCAATCTCTACTTGTGTCGGTATATCGCAGGGTCGGGTACATACACCTCGACTTCGGATATAGCTATTAGGACTGGCCCCCTAATACTATATCATAGGATATCCGCCTTATACAAGGCTATGTCATAAAAAAAAAGACAATGTACTTACGATCTCCCTGTGAATAATAATAATAATAATAATAATAATAATAATAATAATAATAATAATAAGAAGGAGATCAAAGGGGGAATACAGCACCACGTTGCTTGTATTTTTTTTATTAATAGTACGTTTGTTCTTGACATACTGCCGAAAAAAAAAATTGAGGGGAAGGAGTTCAAAATGTACAAGAAAGGCTAGAGAATCCGCTTTGACGTGCCGTATGAATATATTTATCGTCTTTCAGCGTCTATCCGTGGGTCGATGCGCTGTGTGGCATGACTCCATAGCGCATACTATTTGCAGAAAGAAATCAGAAGGTGTATGACGAAAATGCTATTTCCGTCATAAAATCGGGAGGGGGTACTGTAGGCATCACCCCCGGATAGCCGGTAAAAAGTACCTTTTCCTGGTGACAGGTGCACCAGCTTGTTTTTCAGTATTATTTGTCCGGATTGGACCTGATGCCATTTTATTCCTGGTCTGTTGCCGTTTTCCTTTTTGGCTTCACTGAGCTAATACAACGAGACATCATTCTCATTCTTGAGGACTGTGTTTGGTTGTATTACCGACTTTTTTCGAGCTATCGTTGGGGGCATTACATTCGTAGCAAAAGATGACAAGGATGTTCTCTATGTGATGAAGGTCGTGGGGGGTGGCCACAGACGTGAGGAAGATTCGGTCGGTGAGTAGCGCACTGAGGAACCTCCCGCCTATGCTTCGGTTTTACTACGGCGGTCGTGGGTGAAATAGAACTTAATGTATCGCGAGTTCGTTTCGGTGTGGACGCGAACAAGGAAGCTTGGGATGCAAGTATAGATCCGGTGGCACGTGAGTGCGATAGGGATCATGAGGCATGGACGGTGTCGGCGTGGCCGAGGGGGGCGTTGCATTGTTCCTTTGAGCTGCACGACATGCATATCCCGCAAAGAGTGTGGGACATACTCAAGGAAGACTTGAGGTTGGTCGGGGGTTCACACCCGACAAAGACGGTGAGGGGAAAAAAGCACTCGAGCTAAAGGTTTAGGAAAAGCAAGACGGCGGGCGGGTCGTCTGGACGGATATGGAAAGGAGGATTGGTTTTCGGGTCGGGGAATCGAAGTTGGGCACACGATGCAAGTGACCATTTGTGTGGGGATGCGAGTACTGATGGTTCTACTCAACTAGGCTATAAAACTTTAAGGCACTAGAGCACGGTACACAGGATGAGGGGGACGAGAAGTCCATCTCTACCGGGACATATAGGCTGGAGGATTCGGTCAACACGAATCTCGGTTCGTGCCTGTGACACCATTAACATTTGATGCATTAAAGCAGGGTCTGATTGGTGGTCGATTAGACCATGGGTTTGTGACTTCCGGCAAATCGCGCGCGTAAGGTTAGAAGACCGTGACGGGGACTTTCCGAGAGTTAGTTCACTGTCTTCGGGCAGGAAAAAGTCTCAAGTACTTAGCAGATATGAAGCACAAACCGGTAACGGTGTTGAATGGCTCTTGGTAGATATGATCAACTTGAAGGGTTGAGTGCCACCGAGGAAGCGTTCTAGGAATGGTGGAGATTGCATAATAACTTCAGTTAAGGACTGATGTAGTCTCCGGTGGTATTACTCCGAAGTTTAAAATCGAACGATCTCAAAGGAGGGAAAAGGGGTCACGCATATGCAACACCCACGGTATACTACATCATGAAATTATATCGCTATTGGACTCTCAATTTAACTCATGAGAAATACTCAAACTTGCTGAGTGGTAATTTTTATTACGTTTCCGGTTTCGAATAATACTTCAGGTTTTAATACAGTCTCAGACACTGGATATGGGAGAAGCTTTTATGTTTGGATGTGAACTAATCTAATAAACCTTGAGGTTCTGAGTGGACTAGTTGTTATCTTAACTGTTGCAGGAGTGGAGATGGCTGACAGGATTTCAGAGTCCCACCACGATGTGGCATTCCTATGCCTCGGAAGTGCAGCTAATAATCTCCCATATTCATAGCGTTGACCTGAATTTTAACTTGAACTGTACATGTAGTAGCAGTTTAGAGGCACAGGGAAAAAGCTTGGAATTTTTGTTACCAAATTTGTCGGTTTTCCAGTGAATTGGGAATTCATGACCAAATAGCGAGAATTGCACTTATAGGTTACATGTTGATCATATTAATATGATTGGTTTTTAGGCAATGGTGCAGGATGCAGACAAAGGAATATAGTAACTTTCTGAAAACAGGTCAAGTGAGCGCTCCGTTTCGGAGTTATCATCTGAACAGTTGTTTGAGTTTCAGAATTTGTCTCTTTCCCACTACAGAAACAGAGGCAAGCTCTGAGCCCGTCGTGTTCTATTAATAAATTCTCTTATGTTGAGCGCGCAAGGAGTTGACAAGTTTCCTGTTTCATCATGAATTCAATGAAGAAATATTAATTCTGTGAGTTGATACTTTATTTATAGAAGGGCTGAGAATCCTAAATCCTCCGTGGTTACTAAAAAGGTGCCAGCTGGTTAAAAAACTTGAACATACTACGTTTGTTATGCTGAACCACTCATAGCCTCCGCATCCTGCTGTCCGAGCGATCTTCTTCAACCTGAGTCTTCATGACTGGTGGGTGACTGAGACTAATTGATTAAAGCTTTCTTGCTACTTCTCAAGCTTATGCAGCAACAGCTGGGATTTGCGAATACCGCGTGAAGGTATTTCTGCACCTCTCTCCCTAGTTTTACTTCTTCCGCCGTCAACAAACGGTGTATTCGCACAAGGACACGCTCCTGCAGCTTGGTCGCCTTGACGATAGACTCTGGTATGATTTGATTCTCAATTTGTGAAGCTTGGATTTACACACACCCATATCTAGCATATCTTCTCGTGCTAGGTTTTCCCCTTGATAGAGTTCTACTAGTTCTAGCCTGCATGACATGTGCTTAAATTTAATTTGTAAGCAGGATTTGAAATTTTTCCCTTCAAAATCTAGCTTCACGTACAATATAACATTATATGACAACGTGCATGCGCAGAAGTGATCGTACCATAACATTACTAGTTCTAGCCTGCATGACATGTGCTTAAATTTAATTTGTAAGCAGGATTTGAAATTTTTCCCTTCAAAATCTAGCTTCACGTACAATATAACATTATATGACAACGTGCATGCGCAGAAGTGATCGTACCATAACAATGTCATGTCATGCGCATGACCCTGCGTGCGCATGCACTTATGCGCATGCCCCTGCGTGTGTGCGGAGTCTGTAGGATAACTTTTGCTACGTGTATACATCATATTTACATAATCATGATCATGCATAAATTCTGTGCAGCAGCCTGGCCTGGCAGGAGTCCCTCTAGTCCTGGACTGATAAGACTATGACTGTCTGGGATTATACAGAGCAATCAGCTGCAGACGGAGCGACAGTAGCACATTTATTCTTCCTCAGAGCCTTGAGAACTGGGTCTTAGGCATTGATGGTGATTTTCAAATCATGAGGGTAAGCCTGTCCAAGAAGCGAGATCCTATGAAAGCGTTCATTTGGTGGATTGTTTCGCTGCTAGAATGTGGCATCAAACCAGTGGTTGTTTTTGACGGTGAACCTTCTCAGCTAAAAAAACAACAACGAGAAGAAACGATTCTCAATGCTAAGAAACGTGGTCGCTCGATTATCACTCAGACTCTTTCTACCTCCGCTGTCTATTAAAAAATCTCTTGGTTGGAGAGCTACCCCATGCTGCCCAAAATTCTTGAGGCGCTGGGCGTGCCAGTTCTACAGGCGCGCGGCGAATCTGATGCTGCACTTGCTTGCTTGAGTAAGGATCATCGACGGGGTTGTTTCGCACGATATCGATAGCATGGTGTTTGGGGCAAGACGAATAATCAGACAACTGAACTTCAAAGACAAAGTCAAAGGTTCAGTTGCTGAACTGATTGAAACTAGCCAAGCTCTTGCCTCTTTAAATTTATCAAAAGAGGAACTCATCCAGGTTGCATGTCGTTGCAAAAATGAATACAACAGAAAGAATACGAGGTTCTTCTGGTCCATGAAAGCAATCAAAGCTGGCAAGCCAAGCTGAATTGAGCCACAGCTCCTGGAACAAATGTGTTCCATCTTTAGTGAACCCAGCCGAGTTCTTCCAGTTGATTTAGTCCAAATCACGACGCCTTCGCTTGTTTACAAACGACGTGGGAACCCCAAGTTTTGCTTCAACTGGATGCAAGGATATCTTGGCAAAAAAGCCAGGATGGATTTGCAACGTGTCGTGGAAGAAGTACTGGAAGAATAAAAAAAGAGGAGTCTTTACAAGCAAAAATCTGCTGTACCGAATGGAAAGCATATCGATAGGAACTGTTGTCGTTCCATCATCTTTGAGCGTATCAACTCGCACCATTCGCCTCGATGTTTTCCCTCGCATTCCACCGGATACAGGCGCAAAACAGCGCCAGCAACTTTTTACTGAAGTATTATCAACCCTTAAGGTCACCCAAGCAAGCATCCCAGCCGAAGAATTTTGTATGCGCAGACAACTCTTTCACGATATTTCTCATGAAGAGCATGCCGGGGCTAGACTTACCCTATCTAAACGGAATGCGCCTTCGACTTTGCTGCTCAGAAGCACATGAGGAGCAAACGAGCAAAAACTGTACCTGAGGACTTGGAACAAGTACTCCTGATTGAATCTAAAGGAATGGTGAGGGCAGCTGAAATTCGAGAGAAATCTGAGCCTGTTGCGACAAGCCGCTCTGGGCGCGCCTGGAAGTGGAATCCGTAAAAGACGAGAGATTTGGTGACAAATCTGAATCACTGGTGCTGATATGGCCAAACCAGGCAAATGCCTTGGCCTTTCTCGAAAGGGGAAACTTGACGGTCTGCAGGCCTGTCTCAGCCTGCAGAAAAGACTTTTTGAGTGGAACGCTTAACTTCTCCAGTCTGTTGCTTGAAGAACTGAATTTTTGAGATTGTGTGACTGATGCCTTGGGATTGTGTGACTGGTGCCTTTGGGACGGGCGATCCCTGGTCATATTCTCGTAACCAAAATAAACGTGTCCAGGTGCTCATTGCTCTATCTATTGCTGTTGGTGCAAGTGGTGCAATGTCAGAATCAGGTCATACCTACATCACAAACACAAACGCAATACATATTTCCCGTGATCTAGGGTCAACTTTGGAAGAGGGGAAGAGTACTTCTCAAGGTTCGCAAAATTTTACTTTGATGCGAGTGTAAAATTGATTATGATCTGAGAGATAGAGAGAAAGAGGAAGAGAAAGAGAGTATAAACAGGAAGAGAGATCGAGAGAAAGAGGATGAGAGAGAGAGCGCGAGTACATACCTTTTCCCTTTCCTCTCTCTTTTCTCTCTCTCTCTCTCTCTCTCTCTCTCTCTCTCTCTCTCTCTCTCTCTCTCTCTCTCTCTCTCTCTCTCTCTCTCTCTCTCTCTCTCTCCCTCCCTCTCTCTCTCTCACTCACTCACTCGCTCTCTCTCACTCGCTCTCTCTCTCTCTCTCTCTCTCTCTCTCTCTCTCTCTCCTATTAGTCAGTCTATCTACCTATTAGTCTATGTTTTTAACCTACTCATATAATACTATAAAAGGTTCGCTCAGGGTTTGCGTAGTGACGTTATTTCAAACGGCACGTGAGATGCGATTGAAAATAAGTAGTCAGGGGTAATTTTAAAGCTCTAACGTGGTTGCGACGCGTTCCCCACCGTCTACCCTTCAGTGCGAATGAAAAAAATATGTATTTCTATGCATATATCTTTACATTGGACGCAGATGTAAAAATATATTGATGTGCATGCCTGAAGTCTGTAAATAAATGAGAGAGAGAGAGAGAGAAGAGAGAGATCAAGAGAGAGAGAGAGAGGTGGGGGGGGGGGGGGAATGTGTGTGTGTGAGAGAGAGAGAGAGAGAAAGAAAGAGGAAGAGGAAGAGAGAGAAAGGGAGATCGAGCGAGCGAACAAGAGAGAGAGAGAGAGAGAGAGAAGGAAGAGAGAGATCGAGAAAGAGAGAGAGAGAGATAGAGAGAGAAGGAAGAGAGAGAGAGAGAGTGAGAGAGAGGGGGGGGGCGGGGTAGTGTGTATGTGTGTGTGCGCGCGCGCGCGCGCGAGAGAGAGAGAGAGAGAGAGAGAGGAAGAGAAAGAGGAGAGAGAGAGAGAGAAAGAGAAAGAGGAAGAGAGAGAAAGAGAGATCGAGCGAGCGAGCGAGCGAGAGAGAGAGAGAGAGAGAGAGAGAGAGAGAGAGAAGAGAGAGAGAGAGAGAGAGAGAGAGAGAGATCGAGATCGAGATCGAGATCGAGATAGATAGAGAGAGAGATAGATAGATAGATAGAGAGAGAGAGAGAGCGCAAGGCAGGAGGACGAGGCAAAAGAAAAAGGTGGTTGTTGTCAAGTGAGGAAACTGAGAAGACTTACCACCCACTGAAATCTCGTTTCTTGATGTGTCACCAGCTGCTGCAAAGTCCGAGTCAGAAACTGCAGGTCCTAGCCCCCTCTCTTTTTATGTTCTGACTCGCAACTTACCCGAAAAACTAGTCACTGCTGATATCTTACATGCTCTGCCCCCCCCCCCCCCCACCCTTCCTCCTCAGTACACTCCTCCTTCCAATCCATGAGAATTTCATAGCATATGGTTGTGATATTCACTAGAGAAGACCTCACATGGCGAACCCCAGTCCGAAGAGGGTACGTTACCATCTGTTGTGGCCCACAGACCCGACTTTTCGCGTGCATTGCATGTACATCGTTGTGCAAACCTGGGAATATTGTTGCAGACTGCGTGCTTCTCCTTTTTCAATGTCTCACGCTCGACTTGTGACAGGCGGTGGGGCTGCGGAGAAGTCTGAATCACCAGCAAGTAAGCACCCTCTTTCCCACGTAATAAGTTATCTATTGTGCCCGCAAGACCCATGGTATCTGCGTGTATAATACAGACGTTCTACCCTCACGTATGCTCTGTCGTCTCAATTTACCGTTTGGCTGACGTGGTTGATCAGAATCGCACACGCCCCATTGGACACCGCCTTTTGAAACCGTCTGCGAGTGGATCGACAGCCTCATCTCATTCGCTAGATTCAAGGTACGTATACCAGTGCAAGCTGCAGAGACAAGTATACATGTATATTGAATCAACTTATCAACGTGTATTTTTCCATATAAATCTATGTTGTATGTGTTTGTGCATATCTCTATCACTACTGTAGGTATTCCCAATAATCTACCCCAAAGTGTTCATAAT
>WBZZ01006490.1:45000-50000 GCA_019918135.1 Paulinella micropora | reverse complement strand
CTAATGACATGAAGACTGTGGCCCTTGAATACAGCTTCGTTACTTGTTTGCTTCATTCTGCCCTGTCCAGAGAGACCAGGCAGAGTGAAGCAACCACTCAAACTGGTTGCACAGTTTTTTTTTTTTTTTTTTTTTTTTTTTTTTTTTTTTCATTTTGCAAGTGTTGAGGAGAAACGAGCAGACGACCTGAAGTCTACTTGATTCGACAACTTCGCGACCAGCTTGAAGTTTCGAAACGTAGGATTGCCGAACGTTGGGAGTGGCTCCTACAACAACAGCCTTTGTTTGGACTGTCTTCTGAATTTTGAAATCTCAGCGCCAGAACCCTACCAGCATTGTGCTTCGCCAAGGCGAGGTAGATGCTTTTCCAGAGGATTTGTTTGACGACGCGGTCGTTGCCTTGATGCAAGCTATTGTAACATGAGAGATCTTCAAACCAACAACAATGTTGATTTCAAACGATTTTTTGATGATTCTGTCTCCAAGCAGTGCATCAGGATTCCGCGGCAGGCTTCGTTTGCCACCGGACTTATCATTCTACACCCGGCCCGGCAATGAATTTGTTATTTTCAAAGGTCTGAGAATGCAGGACCAGAACATTGCGTCGAACGACGCCCTCATCAAACTTCTCGAGAAACTTAATTTACAGCATCGCCGGTCGGAAGTTTGGCGTTTCCAGCTGTTTACTGTATATTCTAACATTTATTAATACAAGCGGATTTACAATGTAGTAATTCTGTGCATGCATTCAAAAATATAATATATTTTTTTAATTGATGTCACAGGCTTTGTACGATCGAAGCAGTGGTTTTTCGCACTTGAAGTCCTGGATGTGTGTCTTTTTGTGTCATTGGCGTGTTCACAAGTTCCTTTGTGTCTTGATTTGGCGTAAGTTTAAGCGTCAGGTTTTTGGGCCCCTTTGGCATGAGCTTTTTCCTTCCAAAAAGTTCAGGATCAAACCTAGACTCAAGACGATTTCGGCGATCATGGCCAACGTTCGTCTTGCTTACCACTACGTTCAAGCTGACCTTCTCGATAATTTCCAGTTCAATCAGATCTTTCCGCTGCGCAGAGGACCAACCTCGGAGGTTTGCTGGTTTTGTTTGAGTGGTTCATGCCAGTGGTCAGCCAGCAATGTTTGTGAAGTTTGAAAATATACTATATTTTTCTTCTTTGTGTTTCAGGCCCAAGATCTCGGCTGCGTGATCAGGGAGAACATGCCTGATCAGATTTTTGCTTGCGCGCCCTTCATGTCGTTCTCCACTTCAGAGCTAACGAGTACTCGCACGTTTTGTGCCTGCACCTTCTCACCCTCAACTACTGGAGGCGCCACCAGCATCCGACGTGGAGTGCTTTTTGTCACGACCCTCTGATCTTTTCTGAAGATCGTTGCGAAGCAAACATCAGCACTGTAGCGAGGAACTCTCTCACAGACACCATGCGATTCGACGTCAAGCATGTTGAGCAGACCCTGTTGCTGGTAACTCACAGTCAAGGCAATCTTGCGTCTCCTTCTGAGTCCCAAGGTCAAAAGATCGAAACTCAAGGTGAGGAAGTCCAGATTGCTTACAACTTCTTGTCTAATCTGATCGAGGACATTGTTCATGACAGTGGGAGAATGTACCCAGCCGGTGCAGCACTTGACTGGGATTTGAAAGAACACATTAAACAAAGATTTGTTGCATTCGATATAAAGGTCGAGGTCATGAATGATGTGTTCCGAAGTTTACACAAAAAGTGTGTCAGTGTCGTCGACTCACTGTTTTGTACTGGCTAGTGACTGTTCGTGCCGCAATTAAACACAGAATCGTTGACGATCCAAACGAAAGAGTTGATTTGGCACGTGCGGAGTCAGATCTGACAAGTCTCAGTAGTGCATCGTCGTCCATGTCTTTTGGGGATCAACAGCCGGATTGCAATGCACATTCATCCCCTAGATCCCAGAACCGCATTTTGCCTCGCCCTCACCTAAGACTCAGCCGAGATGAGGCACCGGCTTCTGACTGCGATGACACTGACTGAATGACACAGAGCGAAGCTGGAGACACTTTAGATAATTGATAGTGATGTGTCCTAATTTACAGAATCAGCATCTACTGTCGTTCCGAGTCAGTGCAGCAATTTTTGAGGCATCCTGAGCGCAGAGCTGCACGTGGCGCCCGGGCGTCCACATGGCAGCTTCTGTTTTCTGATGACATTCGGTCGGGGGCTTCTTCTTCCTCCCAGCAGAACACAATGTAGTGCAAGTTGTTTTTAGTTTACATTGACAGCTTTGATGATTGTTGTACCGGTCTTCGGTTCGGATTGAGGATTTTCCAGCGTTCTTTGATTTCATTCATTGTTCCTAACTGGTAATCAATGCTTATTTTTGCAATAATTAAATTTTAAAAATATAATATATTTTTGTTTCACTAGTTTCATGGAAATTCCTGTTTCGGATTTTTTAGTTTATCCTATTGGAAGGATTCGTTTTCAATTGGCGCGGCACCTCGAGCTCACCTGTTTGTTTTTACAATTTAACTTGTTTCAAAGATACTATTCTTCTTACTCTTAGTTATTCAATCTTGACTCACGAGTTCCTACACAAACAATCCTGTCATTCTTTTTGTCTATTTATTTTTTCTTTCAAGTCGTTGATTGTTGTCAGGTTTTTTCCAGCAGTTGAAACTAGTAAAACCATAGCTAGTAAATTAATTATAAAAATATTGAAATATGTCATATTTTCGTCGTGTTAACATTGATATGTTTTTATTCATTACAAAAATCACATTTTAATTTATCACTCCGGGAGATTAAATGAAGCAGTACATAGGCAGGTCCAAGGTTTTCAGGTTTTTTTTCCAGCATGAGTTGAAAGAATTAAAACTAATACTAGTAATTAATAAATTAAAATATATTATGTTTCTATATCTAGCTGGTACTAGTATCGATATCGTCGCGTCGTACGCGTACGCGTGTTAATTTATAACGTTAACATTCTAGACATTCTAGACATTGGTATGTTCTTATTAATTACAAAAAATCATATTTACCACTCAGGGAATATAAATGGAGCAGTACGTCTGTACGTTGGCAGGTACTAGTGTTACTGTGTTGACTACTCACTCTAGTCAATAGACTCAGCTGCGTCCGCGCTCTCTTCTTTTTCTTGCACAAGGGGGAATCCTAAACAGTCCGGACAAGGCCGGTTGCCATTTTGGTTGGCGGTTGAGTGGACAGCTTCCATGGGTGGCGCGTTTTCAGACCAACTCCAACCGGCAGAGAAAAGTAGCACAGAAGACACAGAAACGAAGATGGCAACAGCAAAAGGTGAACACAAAGAAGACCTCAGTCGGATGGAGGGCACCTATGGTGCAGAAGTCATCGGTAACTCTCCATCTCCATTGTCTGAGCACTGCAGGTGACAGTTTCTCTGATAATATTCTGATTTTCTGACTTAGGGAAACTTAAGAAGATGAAAGTTTTCATCAAAGGGTTGTCCGGCTTGGGTGCAGAAACAGCAAAGGTAATGCTAGTGCAAATGTGATGCACTAATAAATGATCAGAAATGAGTTGTTGGTGCTATGACTGTTGTGTTAGAACCTGATTCTGACAGGCCCTCAGTCGGTGGTATTGCAGGATGATGCCAAAGCGACCAGTAAGGATATGGGAGTGAATTTTTATCTCAAAGAGGATCACATCAAAAAGGGTTTGAGCAGAGGCAAAGCCACAATCGATGCGTTTGGGGAGCTTAACCCTAACGTCACGGTCAAACTGCATGAGGGAGAGATTGATGACAACTTCCTGTCTCAATTCAATGTTGTGGCCTTTTGCGATAACGAGAAATTGGAGGACCTAAAGAAGTGGAATGCCTTCTGTCGGAAAAAGGGCATCTTGTTCTTACATGCATCCGTTTTGGGTATGTATGCATCAGTGTTTGCTGATTATGGCGACAAATTTACCGTCCGAGACCAGGATGGTGAGCCTCTGCGTACACTTATTGTGGACGACATCAGCAACTCCAAGAACGGAGTTGTGACTATCGACGGAGATCGGCACCTGCTATCAGATGGTGACTGGGTGAAGATCGAGGAGGTGCAAGGAATGGGGCCTGAAAGCAAGGAAGAACGCCGCTTCGAACTGGAGGATAAAGTGACAGACATCAATCAAACTTTCGTTGTGAAAGGGTCAGCTCCTCGTTCTTCTCTCTCTCTCTCTCTCACTCTCTCTCTCTCACTCTCTCTCTCTCTCTCTCTCTCTCTCTCTCTCTCTCTCTCTCTCTCTCTCTCTCTCTCTCTCTCTCTCTCTCTCTCTCTCTCTCTCTCTCTCTCTCTCTCTCTCTCTCTCTCTCTCTCTCTCTCTCTCGCTTCTTCTCCTCTCTCTCTCCTCTGTCCTTCTCTCTCTGTCTCTGTCTTTCTCTCTGTCTCTGTCTCTCTCGCTCTCTCTCTCTCTCCTCTCTCTCTCTCTCTCTCTCTCTCTTTCTTCTTCTTGTGACAAGTCCGGTCTTTCTTTCTTTCTTTCTTTCTTTATTTCTTTCTTTCTTTCTTTCTTTTTCTTTCTTTCTTTCTTTCTTTCGTTCTTTCGTCCGTTCGTTCTTTCTTTTCTCTTTTCCTTTCGTTCCTTTTTTTGCTTTCGTTCCTTTCTGTTCTTTCTTTTCTTTTCTTTTTCTTTTTTTTCTTTTCCTTTCCTTTCCTTTCCTTTCCTTTCTTTCCTTTCCTTTCCTTCCCTTCCCTTTCTTTCTTTCTTTCTTTTCTTTTCTTACTCTTTTTATCTTTTTCTTTCTCCCCCCCCCCCCTCTCCCTCCCCCCCCCCCTCCCCTTTCTCTCTCTCTCCGGGTTGTTGTTGTTGTTATTGTCATATGTCTCAGCCGTAAACATTTAAAGAAGATAGAAAGCTAAGACCTAAAACATGACTCTAAGGAGCATCCTCTTTCACCATGGGAAATCAAATCTGGTGACACATTTCTTCTATCGTGTATGGAAGCACAGTCTTTTAACAGGGTAATCGTGTCAAGCAGTCAT
>WBZZ01006490.1:17500-40000 GCA_019918135.1 Paulinella micropora | reverse complement strand
CACCTTGTTACTTGGCTTTTTAGTCCAAGTCCAGTAGCTCGGCAGAGGCTGCGGTGGAGATGAACCCCGAGCTCAAGAAGTCGCTCAAGGTGCCTCTTTTGTATCTACTCTATCTATCTATCTATCTATCTATCTATCTATCTATCTGTACTATCTCTCTCTCTATCTATCTATCTATCTATCTATCTGTACTATCTCTCTCTCTCTCTCTCTCTCTCTCTCTCTCTCTCTCTCTCTCTCTCTCTCTCTCTCGCTCAAGGCCTTCGAGGTGCGCGTGGAGCCCAAGTCAGAAAACACCTTCAACGACGACTTCTGGCAAAGTCTGGACATGGTTCCCAAGAAATTATACATACATACATGCATACACCCCCCCGCCTCCTCGATCTCTCATGTGTATACTTGTCGTCTATTCTTTGGGGTTGCCCTTCGTGTGTGTATGTGTGTGTGTGTTTTCCACATGGCTTGTGGTGATGTTGTCGACATCAGGTAATCAACGCGTTGGACAACAACATCGCGCGACAGTACACAGACAGCAAGTGCGTGCTGTACGAGAAGCCCTTGTTCGAGTCGGGCACACTGGGCACCAAGGTATGTATCTATGTATGGATGGATGGATGGATGTATGGATGCATGGATCGATGGATGGATCGATGGATGGATCGATGGATGGATGGATGGATCGATGGATGGATGGATATGTATTATGAATGTATGTACGTACGTACGTACGTATGTATGTATGTATGTATGTATGTATGTATGTATGTATGTATGTATGTATGAATGTATGTATGTATGTTATGTATGTATGTTTGTATGTTATGTATGTATGTATGTATGTATGTATGTATGTATGTATGTATGTATGTATGTATGTATGTTATGTATGTATGTATGTATGTTATGTATGTATGTATGTATGTATGTATGTATGTATGTATGAATGTTTGTTTGTATGTATGTATGTATGTATGTATGTAATGTAATGTAATGTAATGTAATGTAATGTATGTATGTATGTATGTATGTATGTAATGTATGTAATGTATGTAATGTATGCAATGTATGTAATGTATGTAATGTATGTAATGTATGTAATGTATGTAAAGTGTAATGTATGTAATGTATGTAATGTATGTAATGTAATGTATGTAATGTATGTAATGTATATATGTATGTATGTATGTAATGTATGTAATGTATGTCATGTATGTAATGTATGTTATGTATGTTATGTATGTAATGTATGTAATGTAATGTAATGTAATCTAATGTAATGTATGTAATGTAATGTAATGTAATGTATGTAATGTAATGTAATGTAATGAATGTAATGTATGTAATGTATGTATGTATATGTATATATGTATGTATGTATATGTATGTATGTATGTATATGTATGTATGTATGAATGTATGTATGTATGTATGTATGTATGTATGTATGTATGTATGCATGCATGCATCCATGCATGCATGCATCCATGCATCCATGCATGCATGCATCCATGCATGCATGCATCCATGCATCCATGCATGCATCAATCCATGCATGCATGCATGCATGTATGTATGTATGTATGTATGTATGTATGCATGTATGTATGTATGCATGTATGTATGCATGTATGTATGTAGGCCAACACTGCTATCTGTATTCCTCACAAGACTCCGAGCTACAGCGAAGGTGTGGTGGCAGGCGAGGGACAAGGCATTGCCAAGTGCACTCTGCGCAATTTTCCTTCACTGCCGCTGCATTGCATCGAGTGGGCGCGAGAGATCTTCGACGACCTTGTACGTATGTATGACATATGTACGTATGTATGCAAGACATGTGTATGTTTTAAATACATGTTGAGAAGTACGTAGAAGTATGTGTGTTCATCAAATCTGTGTAAATGTATGCATGTGTGAACGTGTGGGTGTATGTAGTTTGTGTCAGGAGCAGACAACGCCAACAGCCTGCTAGAGGTATGTATGTATGTATTTATGTAGGTAGGTAGGTAGGTAGGTAGGTAGGTAGGTATGTATGTATGTATGTATGTATGTATGCATGTATGCATGTATGTATGTATGTATGTATGTATGCATGTATGGTATGTATGGTATGTATGGTATGTATGGTATGTATGGTATGTATGTAATGTAATGTAATGTAATGTAAATGTAAATGTAAATGTAATGTAAATGTAATGTAAATGTAAATGTAAATGTAAATGTAATGTAATGTAATGTAATTGTAATTGTAAATGTAATTGTAAATGTAAATGTAAATGTAAATGTGAATGTTAATGTAAATGTGAATGTAAATGTGAATGTAAACGTAAACGCAAACGCAAACGCAAACGTAAACGTGAACGCAAACGCAAACGCAAACGTGAACGTGAACGTGAACGTAAACGTGAACGTGAACGTTAAACGTAAACGTACGTAAACGTAAATGTAAACGTAAATGTAAATGCAAAAGTAAACGTATTTATGTATGTATGTATGTATGTATGGTATGGTATGGTATGGTATGGTATGGTATGGTATGGTATGGTATGGTATGGTAATGGTAATGGTAATTGTAATGGTAATGGTAATGGTAATGGTAAGGGGGAAGGGGTATGGGGTATGGGGGAAGGGGTATGGGGTATGGGGTATGGGGTATGATATGTATGTATGTATGTATGCATGCATGCAGGACCGGGACGGGTACTTCAAGAAGCTGCAGCAGAGCCCACTCGAGGAGCGAGACTCACTGCAGGTAAGTGCAACCGACCTATCTCTCTCTCTCTCTCTCTCTCTCTCATCTGTCTGTCTGTCTTTTTCTTCTCTTTCTCTTTCTTTTCCCGTTCGAAGAAGCTCAAAAATTATAATTTAAGATGTATTTATGACGTCTGCTGGTCCACGTGCAGGCGGCTAAGACGTGGCTTGAGTACTCCAAGGACGCGTCTTTTGACAAGTGCTGCCAGATCATGTTTGAAGAGTTCCACCGCACATTCAGGGACATCATCAAGGTTCTTTACTTCACAACAACACGAATAATAGTAATAGTAATAGTAATATAATAATAATGATAATAATAATAATAATAATAATAATAATAATAATAATAATAAAAGTGCTTCTCTGTCAATGGCTGATGCATTTCTGCACATGCGCCTCCATCGTCTCACCCGTGAGGGGAGTACGAAGAATTGACGATAAGCTCTAATGACACCCCCGCAAGGGCAGTTCCAACACTTCCAGACGGGCCGGTATGTTCAATGAAAATACTGGTCCAGACGGATCGGTATGTTCAATGAAAATACTGGTGGCACCGACGGGAATCGAACTGGCGACAGGGCCCAGATGGTAGAACTTGACCACTAGGCTATCACGGTGTCCAAAATGATAATAATAATGATAATAGTGCTTCTCTGTCAATGGCTGATGCATTTCTGCACATGCGCCTCCATCGTCTCACCCGTGAGGGGAGTACGAAGAATTGACGATAAGCTCTAATGACACCCCCGCAAGGGCAGTTCCAACACTTCCAGACGGGCCGGTATGTTCAATGAAAATACTGGTCCAGAAATAGACCGGTATGTTCAATGAAAATACTGGTGGCACCGACGGGAATCGAACTGGCGACAGGGCCCAGATGGTAGAACTTGACCACTGGGCTATCACGGTGTCCAAATAATAATGATAATAATAATAATAATAATAATAGTGCTTCTCTGTCAATGGCTGATGCATTTCTGCACATGCGCCTCCATCGTCTCACCCGTGAGGGGAGTACGAAGAATTGACGATAGGCTCTAATGACACCCCCGCAAGGGCAGTTCCAACACTTCCAGACGGACCGGTATGTTCAATGAAAATACTGGTCCAGACGGAGCGGTATGTTCAATGAAAATACTGGTGGCACCGACGGGAATCGAACTGGCGACAGGGCCCAGATGGTAGAACTTGACCACTGGGCTATCACGGTGTCCAATAATAATAATAATAATAATAATAATAATAATAATAATAATAATAATAATAATAATAATAATAATAATGCATCTCCTGCCAATTGCTGAGCCAAAAGGCCATGTGCATCCAGTCCTCCATTCCATAAGGAAAGTCTCCACACCAATCGGTGGAATAAAGGAAGTGACGGCATAGAACATTACTCTAGGAGCTTTATACAATCAGCCCATTGAAAAGGACCAATGGCCTATGTACTCCCTAATAATAATAATAATAATAATAATAATAATAATAATACTATATCTGAGGCGTACTGATGCAGCTAATGGCATATCCTCAACGGACATAAGCCTCCAATACCCTTGTTCGAGGTCCTCCACCCCCCCGTGTCAGTCTCTCGCCTGATGATCGGGGCCACCGATGGAGCTCCTGAGGCAAGACTGCACTAAGCCGAGGTTATTCCGCAGTCCCAGCAACCTCTTGCAAGACGTCACCGAATGTGCAAGTGCATACACCAAGCGCGGTTGCTAGAGCTGCCTCGAAACCCCACCCATAACAATCTGGTGTCTGCTGGGTCCTGGGCTATCAACCAGCATATGCGGAGTTTAAGATCTTTTACGCGCGCAACGACCCTCCTCCCCAGCATCTACCACCAAAGGGTTATGAGTTGGCGTCACAGTTTAACGCCTTGAGGCCATTGGGCTGGAACTCTGTTTAGCAAGTGTGACTAGGTTTTTTCATCGGGATTTCCCTCAAATATGTCACAGTCAACACTCCAAGGCAGATTTACTATATCTGAGGCGTACTGATGCAGCTAATGGCATATCCTCAACGGACATAAGCCTCCAATACCCTTGTTCGAGGTCCTCCACCCCCCCGTGTCAGTCTCTCGCCTGATGATCGGGGCCACCGATGGAGCTCCTGAGGGCAAGACTGCACTAAGCCGAGGTTATTCCGCAGTCCCAGCAACCTCTTGCAAGACGTCACCGAATGTGCAAGTGCATACACCAAGCGCGGTTGCTAGAGCTGCCTCGAAACCCCACCCATAACAATCTGGTGTCTGCTGGGTCCTGGGCTATCAACCAGCATATGCGGAGTTTAAGATCTTTTACGCGCGCAACGACCCTCCTCCCCAGCATCTACCACCAAAGGGTTATGAGTTGGCGTCACAGTTTAACGCCTTGAGGCCATTGGGCTGGAACTCTGTTTAGCAAGTGTGACTAGGTTTTTTCATCGGGATTTCCCTCAAATATGTCACAGTCAACACTCCAAGGCAGATTTACTAATAATAATAATAATAATAATAAATACTAATAGTGCTTCTCTGTCAATGGCTGATGCATTTCTGCACATGCGCCTCCATCGTCTCACCCGTGAGGGGAGTACGAAGAATTGACGATAAGCTCTAATGACACCCCCGCAAGGGCAGTTCCAACACTTCCAGACGGGCCGGTATGTTCAATGAAAATACTGGTCCAGACGGATCGGTATGTTCAATGAAAATACTGGTGGCACCGACGGGAATCGAACTGGCGACAGGGCCCAGATGGTAGAACTTGACCACTGGCCTATCACGGTGAATAATAATAAATACTAATAATAATAATAATAATAATAACTAGGGGCTGCGCCGGCGCCTGGGGGGATGGTTTACCGGTGCGCTTCGCGCACCAAACCCCTCCAGCACCACTTCTTATCACTTTTTGGAGGGCCCCCCGGACCCCCCCTCCCCCCCCTCCCGCCCCCTTTCCCTTCGACAGGGTACGTTGAATTGCCGGAGGTGCCGCAAAGGGCGCCTGGTGGCACAAAGACCTCAATTTTCAGGTGTGGGTGCCACCCGCGACCATAACGGGTACGTACAATCACAGGGCTGGGGTTCCCGGGGGGAGGGCGGTCCTCCCCTGCCCTGTCGACAGGGTACGTTCCAGTGCCGGAGGCCGGCAAGTACTCCCAAAAAACGAGGAATGTTGGCATTCAGGACACTACCCTAACGCAAATATTTGCGTGAATTCCAAAAAAATCATATCAGCATCAAGATCAAGTCTGGGGCTAGCCACCCTGCAAATATGAGCTCCCAACTCCTCGTTTCCACAAACCATGATTTATTCCGACAGGGGTGCCGAAATGGGGGGGGGGGGGTAACACAATTTTCATTTCCCCCCCCCTAAACCCCCCACCCCCTTTCATCAACACATTTCAGGGATAGTAATAATAATAATTACTAGGGGCTGCGCCAACACCTGAAAGGATGGTTTGCGGTGCGCTTCGCGCACCCCCCGAAGCGCACCCCCCCCCCCCCCCCCCCCCCCCCCCCCCCCCCCTCTTCCCAAGGTCGCTTTTCCTTTCATTCTCACATGCACAACTTTTACACCTTGGAGCAATCTCGGCCATTCATTTTGGTCCCGCGGGTACGTACATTACAGGGCTGGGGTTCCCGGGGAGAGGGCCCCCCGGACCCCCCCCCCCCCTTCCCCGTCGACAGGGTACGTTCAATTGCCGGAGGTACCGGCAAGTACTCCCAAAAAACATGGACTTTTCGCATTCAGAATACTCCCCTAACGCAAATATTTGCGTGAGTTCCAAAAAAATTATATCAGCATCAACATCTAGTCTGGGGCTAGCCACCCTGTCATTATGAACTCCCAACTCCTCCTGGTTCACACCAAGCATGATTTATTCCGACAGGGGTGCGAAAAAAGGAATTTTGGCATTCACGACACTTCCCTAACGCAAATATTTGCGGGAAATAAAAAAAAAAAAAAAAAAAAAAAAAAAATGTCAACAGCAACATCGAGTCCCATGAATCATGACACTTCCCTAACGCAAATATTTGCGGGAAATTAAAAAAAAAAAAAAAAAAAAAAAATGTCAACATCAACATCGAGTCCCATGAATCATAGTTTGTTGGAACCAGGAGTTTAGAGCTCATATTTGCAGGGTGGCTAGCCCCAGGACTGGGATACGGAAATGCGGGTTGGGGGGGGGGGGGGGGGTACACATTTCGAATTTCCCCCTCCCTGTAAACCCCCCCCCCCCCCCCCCTACTCTCAGGGATAATAATCATGCTATTTATGCACGAGTACTTGCATGCAGAGATAAGATTGAAAAATGATGTAGGTAGCTAAGGTAGCGACGAGAATATGGCTAAGCTAGATAGCTCATTCAAGTTGGGACACTTGTGCGACTTGTGCTGACAGGATCTGCAAACTAACTTCCCAGCCGACGCGCGCAACACACGCAAGACGGAGGGTACGCATGTATGTATGTATGTAATGTCTGTATGTACGACGCGCGTAACACAAGCAAGACGGAGGGTACGCATGTATTTATGTATGTAATGTCTGTATGTATGTATGTGCATGTACGTATGTATGTATGTATGTATGCATGCATGGGTGTGTGTGTTTGTGTGTGTTTGTGTGTGTTTGTGTATGTATGCATGCATGCATGCATGTATGCATGTATGCATGTATGTAATGTATGTATGCATGTACGTAATGTATGTATGCATGTATTGTATTGTATTGTAATGTTAATGTTAATGTTAATGTTAATGTTAATGTCAATGTCAATGTCAACGTCAACGTCAACGTAAACGTGTATGTAAATGTACGTATGTATGTATGTATGTATGTATGCATGTATTGTATGTATGTATGTATGTATGTAAGTATGTATGTATGTATGTGTAATATTTGTATGCATGTATGTACGTATGTATGTATGTAGACGGGGAGGTGATCGACCTGGGGCCGTTCTGGCACGGCGCGAAACGCTTTCCCAGCGCAGCAGAGTACGACGTGAAGAATCCGCTGCACGTGGATTACATCTACCATGGCGCCAACATATTGGCATCCATCTTCGGCATCAAACAACAGTCCCGACAGAAAGTTATCGGTATGCATATTTTGCGATAAAAGTGTGAAGTGTCGGGTGGATAGGTGTGCGTGCCTGTGAGGCGGAGCTGAAAGCTTACGTGTTATTGAATCTCTATCTCTCTCTCTCTCTCTCTCTCTCTCTCTCTCTCTCTCTCTCTCTCTCTCTCTCTCTCTCTCTCTCTCTCTCTGTATGTCTGTCTGTGTCCTGCAGAAGTGACGAGCAAGCTGAAGCCCAAGTCGTGGAAGTTCTCAGGCGCCAAGGTAGACCTGGACGAGGGCAAAGAAGGTACCTATCTATCTATCTATCTGTCTATCTATCTATCTATCTATCTATCTATCTATCTGTCTATCTATCTATTCATCTGTCTGTCTGTCTGTCTGTCTGTCTGTCTGTCTATCTGTCTATCTATCTATCTATCCATCCATCTATCTATCCATCTATCTATCTATCTATCTATCTATCTATCTATCTATCTTCTGCAAGGAGCGCTTATGGAACGAGCCCTGGCCCCGCCTGGTACTAGGGAGCTTTGGTATCGCCTGTATCAGTCCCTTCCGTGCAAACATCACGGCTTAGCTGGGCATCGGGTTAATACTTTACCCACAGACTTCCTTTGTTGACGAAATCAGAAGCTCCTTTTTTCTGACATTAGTCGATATCTCATCAGTTGATCTCATCACTTACTCCACGGAGTGAACCAAGGCCACTTGAGGTGTCACTGACCCTCCCTAGGGCTTGGTTTTTTGAAATGGGTGCCATCTGTCGACAGACAGAGAATTAGGGGATGGTGTGGGTGTGCTGGGCCCGTGGTGGGGTGCCTTATGTGTGCCTAGCCATACGCCTATGAGTCACATGCCGAAATAGCGACGGGAAGCACAATCCTGTTCCCTCAGGGTGCCCTTTCTCGCTTGTTGAGCCCGGAATACAACCCACAGTGCTCTGTCGGTTTATACTAGACTGTCGAACAGTCTCGAAACTCCATCTGCTTACTGGGTCCTCTGTAATGGAGGTGGGAGCTCGTTCTGCAAGGGGCGCTTATGGAACGAGCCCTGGCCCCGCCTGGTACTAGGGAGCTTTGGTATCGCCTGTATCAGTCCCTTCCGTGCAAACATCACGGCTTAGCTGGGCATCGGGTTAATACTTTACCCACAGACTTCCTTGGTTGACGAAATCAGAAGCTCATTTTTTCTGACATTAGTCGATATCTCATCTATCTATCTATAAATCAGAAGCTCATTTTTTCTGACATTAGTCGATATCTCATCTATCTATCTATCTATCTATCTATCTATCTATCTATCTATCTATCTATCTATCTATCTATGCCGGGGGGATGTAAGGGGCCAGCTTCTCAGTGCTCCGGCCTAAAACCAAACCCCCTATAACCACGGTTTTGTGTCCGCCGTTGATCGCGCGCAGCGCAGGGCTAACAGACGACCAACTTTCGTCCGGGGACCAGGGTCGTGATGCAAAGGGTTGATGAAGTCGAGGTTGTAGAAGGTAACTCACAACGAGCGTGAACTCCCGAAACCTCGGCTTGTTCGTGTCATCATCTCCTTATGGCATACGCCCCTGGGGGAGTCTTTTTAGTGGTTGTTCCTGTACAGCTCAAGGGCTCGGCTACCTTTCAGCTTGAACTGGGCACGGGCACCAACCCGAGCGGATGGTTAGTGTGCAGCTTGTGAAGTGCTGAGAGTTCCTGCCCAGGGGTAGTATTGGAGGCTTACGGCTTTTACAGCTATGCCACGCCCATAGATTAAACATATCTATCTATCTATGTGATTTGTTGCTTGTATAGAGGCCAAAGACAAGCCTGCAGAGGAGGCCGCGCCGCCCACCGTGTCGGATGAGGTAGATTATCTAACTATATCTATCTATCTATCTATCTATCTATCTATCTATCTATCTATCTATCTATCTATCCATCTAGCTAGCTAGCTAGCTCTCTCTCTCTCTCTCTCTATATATATATATATATCTTTCTATCTATCTATCTATCTATCTCTCTCTCTCTATCTATCTATCTATCTATCCATCTATTAACCCTAACCCTAACTAACCCCAACCCCAACCCCAACCCTAACCCTAACCGTAACCCTAACCCTAACCCCAACTCTAACCCTAACGCTAACTCTAACGCTAACGCTGACGCTGACGCTAACTCTAACTCTAACTCTAACTCTACTCTAAGAGTAGAGTAGAGTAGAGTCGAGTCTCTACTCTACTCTACTCCTACTCTCATCTCACCTCACCTCACCTCGCCTCACCTCGCCTCACCTCAGCTCAGCTCAGCTCAGCTCAGCTAAGCTAAGCTAAGCTAAGCTCAGCTTAGTAAAGCTAAGCTAAGCTTAGAAAAGCTAAAGCTATAGCTAAAGCTGAAGCTGAAGTCAAAGCTGAAGCCAGGCTAGCTCTATCTATCTATCTAACTATCTATCTATTTATCAACCTACCTATCTATCTATCTATCTATCTATCTATCTATCTATCTATCTATCTATCTATCTATCTGTTGATCTTATCACTTACTCTACGGAATGAACCAAGGCCACTTGAGGTGTCACTGACCCTCTCTTGGGCTTGATTTTTTGAAATGGGTGCCATCTGTCGACAGACAGAGAATTAGGGGATGGTGTGAGTGTGCTGGGCCCGTGGTGGGGTGCCTTATGTGTGCCTAGCCATACGCCTATAAGTCACATGCCGAAATAGCGACGGGAAGCACAATCCTGTTCCCTCAGGGTGCCCTTTCTCGCTTGTTGAGCCCGGAATAAAACCCACAGTGCTCTGTCGGTTTATACTAGACTGTCGAACAGTCTCGAAACTCCATCTGCTTACTGGGCCCTCTGTAATGGAGGTGGGAGCTCGTTCTGCAAGGGGCGCTTTATGGAACGAGCCCTGGCCCCGCCTGGTACTAGGGAGCTTTGGTATTGCCTGTATCAGTCCCTTCCGTGCAAACATCACGGCTTAGCTGGGCATCGGGTTAATACTTTACCCACAGACTTCCTGGTTGACGAAATCAGAAGCTCCTTTTTTCTGACATTAGTCGATATTTCATCTATCTATCCATCCATCTATATATCTATCTATCTATCTATCTATCTATCTATCTATCTATCTATCTATCTACCTACCTACCTATCCCCGGAGGGCGTCCCTCCCCTCGATGTAAGAAAATTGGTCAAGGGGACGTGACATTGGCGTTGAAGACCAACTCTCCTAGAGCAAACTGCACCACATACCAGTTGGCTACCTTGCAATGCTGCACCATGGGTAGCTTTGGCGTTGGTTGTTCCTTTGAGCTCTCCCATAAAAGGTACTTACCCTGCACTTTGTGCTTGGTAAGTGGATTCCCCCGCTGGGGGGGAGCCAGGAAGGCGAAGGCAGGACTGAGCCGAGGATGCCTCCTGGTAGGACGCCTATGGCCTTTCAGCTATGCGACGCTCCTAGATAAACACTATCTATCTGTCCATCCATCCATCCATCCATCCATCCATCCATCTATCCATCTATCTATCTATCCATCTATCCGATGGACGATTAGGATAGATAGATAGATAGATAGATAGATAGATAGATAGATAGATAGATAGACAGACAGACAGACAGACAGATAGGTAGATAGATAGATAGATAGATAGATAGATAGATAGATAGATAGATACATAGATAGATACATAGATAGATAGATATTGCAGTGCTGGTAGACCAAACATATCAATCTATTTATCTATTTTTCTCTTCCTACCTACCTACCTACCTACCTACCTACGAATGTATCAATTAAAATCTATTAATATATGTATCACACTTCTCTCAGAACTTGCATATGCCCACATATCACCTATGTAATTTACATAGGACTCGGTGGTGATCAAGAAGCTGACGGCCGAGCTCAAGGTATGTATGTAATGTAATGTAATGTTATGTAATGTAACGTAACGTAACGTAATTACGTAACGTAACGTAACGTAACGTTATGTCATGTTATGTCATGTTATGTCATGTCATGTCATGTCATGTCAAGTCATGTTATTTGTCATGTCATGTCATGTCATGTTATGTCACGTGTCGCGTCGTGCCGCGTGTCACGTGTCAGCGTGTCACGTGTTGCGTGTCACGAATTGCGTAACGTAACGTAAAGTAACGTTATGTCATGTTCTGTCATGTTATGTCATGTTATGTCATGTCATGTCAAGTCATGTTATTTGTCATGTCATGTCATGTCATGTTATGTCGCGTGTCGCGTCGTGCTGCGTGTCCGCGTGTCACGTGTCAGCGTGTCACGTGTTGCGTGTCACGAATTGCGTGTCATGTGTGGTGTGGTGTGTGTTGTGGTGTGTTGGTGCGTGGTGTGGTGTGTTTGTGTGTGGTGTGTGGTGTGGTGTGTTGTAGTGTGGTGTGGTGTGTGGTGTGGTGTGTGGTGTGGTGTGTGGTGTGGTGTGTGGTGTGTGGTGTGGTGTGTTGTGTGTGGTGTGTGGTGTGTGGTGTGTGGTGTGGTGTGTGGTGTGTGGTGTGGTGTGGTGTGTGTGGTGTGGTGTGTGGTATGGTGTGGTGTGTGGTGTATTGCGTGGTGTGGTGTGTGGTGTGGTGTGTGTGGTGTAGTGGTGTGGTGTAGTGGTGTGGTGTAGTGTGGTGTGGTGTAGTGGTGTGGTGTAGTGGTGTGGTGTGGTGTGTTGTGTTGTTATGTGATGTTATGTGATGTTATGTGATGTTATGTGATGTTATGTGATGTATGTATGTGTATGTACAAATGTATGTGTGTATACATGCATGTATGTATATGTTGTGTTATGTTATTTTATGTTATGTTATGTATGTCATGTATGCCATGTACGTCATGTATGTTATGTATGTTATGTTATGTTATATTATGTTATTTTATGTTATGTCATGTATGTCATGTATGTCATGTTATGTTATATGTCATGTATGTCATGTATGTCATGTATGTCATGTATGTTATGTATGTTATGTATGTTATGTATGTTATGTATGTAATATATGTAATGTATTATGCATGCATGTATGTACGTATGTATGTATGTATGTATGTATGCATGCATGTGTGTGTGTATATGTATGTATGTATGTATGTAATGTAATGTAATGTAATCTATGTATGTATGTAATGTATGTATGTATGTATGTATGTAAGGTAATGTAAGGTAATGTAATGTAATGTAATGTAATGTAAGGTAAAATGTAAGGTAATGTAAAGGTAATGGAATGGAATGGAATGGAATGGAAGGTGAATGGAATCGAATGGAAGGTAATGTAAGGTAATGTAATGTAATGGAATGGAATGGAATGGAATGGAATGTAATGTAATGTAATGCAATGTAATGCAATGTAATGTAATGTAATGCGATGTCATGTACTGTAATGCAATGTAATGTAATGTTAGGCGTTATGTTAGGCGTTATGTTTAGGTTTATGTTCATGTTCATGTTTTGTATGTATGTATGTAGTATGTATGTATGTATGTATGTATGTATGTATTATGTACGTATGTATGTATGTAATGTATGTACGTATGTATGTATTTCAGTCGCTCTCCCTCGACAAATTCAAGAAACTGACCGCCGCCGATTTCGAAAAGGTCATGGTTATTATTATCATTATCCCTGAAAGGTGTTGGGAGAAGGGGGTGGGGGAGGGGGGAACTTGGAATTGTGACACCCCCCCCCCCCCCCCCCCCCAAGCACACACACACACATACACACACACACCCGCATTTCCGCGCCCCGTTCGGAATAATTCATTATTATCATTATCATTATTATGGAGGGTGCACAGTATGGCACCCCACGGGAAGAAGAGGTGGTTGGGCCTCTTCCCACTGGTTCCGAGGCTATGTCGTTGTGTTGGTTCCGAGGCTATGTCGTTGTGGGTGTCGTTGTGGGCTCCGAGGGTATGTCGTTGTGTTGTTTTTATAAGGCATAAACCACGTGGGATCAAATGGGTACATAAATTCCGCAATCTAGGGGTGGTGACGGGTTTCGAGGCGTCCCAGACACTTACCACAAAACGTTCTCATGCGCTGGCAGACCGCATGAAATGTCTGCTACACCCCTTGAGTACCTCCCTTCTACTTACACCCAGTCTTGTGGAACTCTCGTCTAGGGAACATCAATCATTTGCAGTTGATTCCCTGCCAGGTACCCGACACGCCGAGCGAGTAGCTATTCAGGGATGGTTAGAGTCACTCTTCTCTCTCCAACATTCACTGTTTTGACTGCTGGGTCGAGGGATGGAGGCGCATGGCCCTTGGGCTCGGCCATGATAGATCAATACAGTATTATTATTATTATTATTATTATTATTATTATTGTGGCACCGCGATAGCCCAGTGGTTAAGGTCTACCATCTGGGACCTGTCGCCAGTTCGATTCCCGTCGGTGCCAGTAGTATTTTCAAAGGATATTTTCTTTAAAAGTATTGGTCTATTATTATTATTATTATTATTATTATTATTATTATTATTATTATTATTATTATTATTAGGGAGTACATAGGCCATCGGTCCTTTCCATGGGCTGATTGGTATAAAGCTCCTAGAGTAATGTTCTATGCCGTCACTTCCTTTATTCCACCGATTGGTGTGGAGACTTTCCTTATGGAATGGAGGACTGGATGCACATGGCCTTTTGGCTCAGCAATTGGCAGGAGATACACTATTATTATTATTATTATTATTATTATTATTATTATTGGACACCGTGATAGCCCAGTGGTCAAGTTCTACCATCTGGGCCCTGTCGCCAGTTCGATTCCCGTCGGTGCCACCAGTATTTTCATTGAACATACCGGCCCGTCTGGAAGTGTTGGAACTGCCCTTGCGGGGGTGTCATTAGAGCTTATCGTCAATTCTTCGTACTCCCCTCACGGGTGAGACGATGGAGGCGCATGTGCAGAAATGCATCAGCCATTGACAGAGAAGCACTATTATTACTATTATTATTATTACTATTAGGGAGTACATAGGCCATCGGTCCTTTCCATGGGCTGATTGGTATAAAGCTCCTAGAGTAATGTTCTATGCCGTCACTTCCTTTATTCCACCGATTGGTGTGGAGACTTTCCTTATGGAATGGAGGACTGGATGCACATGGCCTTTTGGCTCAGCAATTGGCAGGAGATACACTATTATTATTATTATTATTGTTATTGGACACCGTGATAGCCCAGTGGTCAAGTTCTACCATCTGGGCCCTGTCGCCAGTTCGATTCCCGTCGGTGCCACCAGTATTTTCATTGAACATACCGATCCGTCTGGACCAGTATTTTCATTGAACATACCGGCCCGTCTGGAAGTGTTGGAACTGCCCTTGCGGGGGTGTCATTAGAGCTTATCGTCAATTCTTCGTACTCCCCTCACGGGTGAGACGATGGAGGCGCATGTGCAGAAATGCATCAGCCATTGACAGAGAAGCACTATTATTATTATTATTATTATTATTATTATTATTAGTGGCACCGCGATAGCCCAGTGGTTAAGGTCTACCATCTGGGACCTGTCGCCACTTCGATTCCCGTCGGTGCCAGTATTTTCAAAGGATATTTTCTTTGAAAGTATTGGTCTGTCTGGAAGGCTTGGAGCTGCCTTGCGGGGGTGTCAGTAGAGCCTATCGTCAAATCTTCGTACTCCCCTCGCGGGTGAGAAGATGGAGGCACATTGCAGAAATGCATTCGCCATTGACTGAGAAGCACTATTATTTTTATTATTATTATTATTATTATTATTATTATTATTATTATTATTATTATTATTATCCCTAAAAAGGTGTTGGAGAAGGGTGCGGGGGGTTTGGGGGGAGGGGGAAAATGAAAAATGTGAACCCCACCCCCAACCCCCCACCCCTTTTCCGCACCCCTGTCGGAATAAATCATGGTTTGTCGGAACGAGGAGGAGTTCGGAGCTCATATTTGCAGGGTGGTTAACCCCAGACTCGATCTTGATGCTGACATGATTTTTTTGGAATTCACGCAAATATTTGCGTTAGGGCAGTGTCTGAATGCCAAAATTCCTTCTTTTTTCGCACCCCAATCGGAATAAATCATGGTTTGTGTGAACTAGGAGGAGTTGGGAGCTCATATTGACGGGTGGCTAGCCCCAGACTCGATGTTGATGCCGATATCATTTTTCTTTGGAACTCACGCAAAAATTTGCATTAGGTGAGTGTCCTGAATGCGAAAATTCCTTATTTTTTTAGCCTATTTTCTTTACCCTCGTCGGAATAAATCATGGTTGTGCGAACCAGGAGGAGTTGGGAGCTCATATTGACAGGGTGGCTAGCCCCAGACTCGATACCCTGTCGACTGTGGAAATGGGGGGGAGGGGGGGGGGGGGGGTCCGGGAACCCAAGCCTTGTAATTGTACGTACCCAAAAGAAATTTGCTGGCACCAAAATGAATGACTGAGAATGCTCCAAGGCTCTGAGAGTTGTGCCAGAAGGGTTTATGCCAGTACCTCCGGCAATTGAACGTACCCTGTCGACTGTGGGGAGGAGGGGGAAAAAAAGAGAGAAAAAAAAAAAAAAAAAAAAAAAAAAAAAAAAAAAAAAAAAGGGGGGGGGGGGGGGGGGGGGGGGGGGGGGGGGGGGGGGGGGGGCTCGCCCGGGATCCCAGCCCCGCATTTGTACTTACCCAAGCGAATTAGCCGGTGCCAAAATGACTGGCTGAGAATTCTCCAAGGCTTCCAAAGTTGTGCCAGAAGGGTTGAGAGGCTGATTGTTGGTTTTCACGATCTCGGGACGCGCTCTAGGTAGTGAGCCAGTTGAAAGAGATTTACGAATCTTTTGGCAAAATAGTGCCAGAATGAATGCTGAGAATGATCCAAGGCTCTAAGAGTTCTTCCAGAGGGGCTTAAAGGCTTAGAGGCCGATTCTTTGTGTTTTCGCAAGCTTGTCACGAGCTCTTTTTAAGGGATATAGTTGAAATTATGAAATTCGAATGTAATGACGAAGTAGTGCCAAAATGAATGGCTGAGATTGCTCCAAGGCTGTAAAAGTTGTGCATGTTATATTGAGAGAAAAAACGACCTGTGCGTGTGAGAATGAGAGAAAAAGCGACCTTGGGAAGAGCTTGGGGGGGGGGGGGGGTTTGGTGTGAGAAGCGCACCGCAAGCCATCCTTACAGGTGTTCGCGCATCCCCTTATTCTTATTATTATTATTATGGACACCGTGATAGCCCAGTGGTCAAGTTCTACCATCTGGGCCCTGTCGCCAGTTCGATTCCCGTCGGTGCCACCAGTATTTTCATTGAACATACCGATCCGTCTGGACCAGTATTTTCATTGAACATACCGGCCCGTCTGGAAGTGTTGGAACTGCCCTTGCGGGGGTGTCATTAGAGCTTATCGTCAATTCTTCGTACTCCCCTCACGGGTGAGACGATGGAGGCGCATGTGCAGAAATGCATCAGCCATTGACAGAGAAGCACTATTATTATTATTATTATTATTATTATTATTATTATTATGGACACCGTGATAGCCCAGTGGTCAAGTTCTACCATCTGGGCCCTGTCGCCAGTTCGATTCCCGTCGGTGCCACCAGTATTTTCATTGAACATACCGGTCTATTTCTGGACCAGTATTTTCATTGAACATACCGGCCCGTCTGGAAGTGTTGGAACTGCCCTTGCGGGGGTGTCATTAGAGCTTATCGTCAATTCTTCGTACTCCCCTCACGGGTGAGACGATGGAGGCGCATGTGCAGAAATGCATCAGCCATTGACAGAGAAGCACTATTATTATTATTATTATTATTATTATTATTATTATTATTCTGGACACCGTGATAGCCCAGTGGTCAAGTTCTACCATCTGGGCCCTGTCGCCAGTTCGATTCCCGTCGGTGCCACCAGTATTTTCATTGAACATACCGACCGTCTGGACCAGTATTTTCATTGAACATACCGGCCCGTCTGGAAGTGTTGGAACTGCCCTTGCGGGGGTGTCATTAGAGCTTATCGTCAATTCTTCGTACTCCCCTCACGGGTGAGACGATGGAGGCGCATGTGCAGAAATGCATCAGCCATTGACAGAGAAGCACTATTATTATTATTATTATTATTATTATTATTATTATTGTCATCATCACCATCTTCATCATCATCATCATCATCATCGTTGTCTTGTAACTGAAGCCCCGCTCCTGTGCTCGATGAAACTGAAGTTGTTCTTTTTAATTTTTCTCGGTTTATTTATCTTGTTTGATTTTACTTTGTTTGCTTGACTTTTTCTTTTTTGTAAATTTGCTCATGTATATTTATTGAATTTCACTGTACTTCATTTTCCTTTTTTATTATTTTCTTTGGATTTTTTTTTTCTTTTTTGTATTTTGTTCGTACTTACTCTGTGGGCGGATGTCGCAGGACGACGACGACAACCATCACATTGACTTCCTGACGGCAGCGACCAACCTGCGAGCCTTTAACTACCAAATCAAGTCCTCGACGAGGTATGTATGTGTATGTATGTGTATGTATGTATGTATGTAATCTATATAATGTATGTGATGTATATAATATATGTAATGTATGTATGTATGTATGTATGTATGTATGTATGTATGTATGTATGTATGTATGTATGTATGTACGTACGTACGTACGTATGTACGTACGTACGTATGTACGTACGTACGTACGTATGTATGTATGTATGTATGTATGTACTGTACTGTACTGTACTGTACTGTACTTGCACTTGCACTTGCACTTGCACTGAAATGAAACGGAAACGGAACCGGAATTGAAATGGAACTGGAACCGGAACTAGAGCGTGAGCGTGAACGTGAACTGTTCTGTACTTGCACTTGCACTTGCACTTGCACTGAAATGAAACGGAAACGGAACCGGAATTGAAATGGAACTGGAACCGGAACTAGAGCGTGAGCGTGAACGTGAACATGAACTGACACTGAAACTGAAACTGAACTGAACTGAACCGAACCAGTATGCGTATGCCATTTATTTATACATATAGGGCCAACGTGCGCATGGTGGCAGGCCGCATTATCCCGGCCATCGCCACCACCACCGCCATGATCACAGGTTTTGTCCAACTGGAGATATTAAAGTATATCATGGGTTTGAAGCTTGAGGACCACCGCGCTGCTACGGTCACGCCTCTCTCTCTCTCTCTCTCTCTCTCTCTCTCTCTCTCTCTCTCTCTCTCTCTCTCTACATACATACATACATACATAATGTAGGTCAACTTGGGCACGAACACGTTTTGCGTAGAGCTCTTGCCTGACCCGATCAAGAAGACCTCAGGCATGGATCAAGCCACCTATATGCAAGTCAAGGCGGTCCCCGAAGGCTGGACGGTGTGGGACAAAATCGACATCAAAATGCCTGGAGCTACCATGACGGAGTTTCTGGAGGGCTTCACGGCGCAGCACCACGGCTGCACCATCGACCTACTCTCCACTCCCGACGGTAGACAGCTCTTATCTATCTATTTATCTATCTATCTATCTATCTATCTATCTATCTATCTATCTATCTATCTATCTATCTCTCTGTCTCTCTATCTATCTATCTATCTATCTAATATCTATCTATCCATCCATCTATCTATCCATCCATCCATCTATCCATCCATCCATCTATCTATCTATCTGTCTATCTATCTATCTATCTATCTTGCCATCTTTGCCGCATCCAACAGACATCATGCCTACCGACTCACTGAGCAAAATGTGTGAAGATGTCACCATGTATATGCACTTTTAAACATTGCAAACATATTTTATTGCGCGCTTATGACCAACGTTTACTCTTGGGATGCTTAAAGCACATCGACAGGCATAAATTGAAACGGTGTAATCGAATGATATGGGGGCCAGTGGCCAGGTTTATCTGGAAACTGCACAGCAAATTCGTTACTTGCGGACGATATATGTATACATATATACAAAATATACATTTTTACTTACGTTTAGGCAAAACGCTGCATGACTTTTCCAACTCGGAGCGGATCGAAGCCAACAAGGACCGAACAGTGATGGAAATCTACGAGGAGCTCAACGGTCCCCTCGCTCTCTCTCTCTCTCTCTCTCTCTCTCTCTCTCTCTCTCTCTCTCTCTCTCTTTCTTTCTACCTTTTTTTTTTTTTTTTTCTTTTTTTTTTTTTTCCACCCGAATCGTGGGTTCTTTTCTCCTCTTTTCTAATCTCCTTTCTTCTCCTCTCTTCATTTCTTTATTTGCTTTCTTCGTCTGTATTGTACTTTTACAGAGACACTCAAATAAAGCATTATCTGTTCTTCGCACTAGCCACACGCTGTTGTCCCTTACAATTCTGGCCATACATACATACATACATACATACATACATACAGTACCATACAGTGAGTGCTGCTGAGACTAAGGCAAGGTGCGCTGTGTGATGTGGTATATATACACACATACATACATACATACATACAGTACCATACAGTGAGTGCTGCTGAGACTATGCAAGGTGCGCTGTGTGATGTGGTACAGGCGGCCCTGTGTTCCCGCCGGGCCGAAAGTATGTCATGCTCAACGTAGCGGTCACCCCCCTTCCAGCAAAAGACCAGACATAGACACCCGGGACACATGCAGTAACATGAAATTCATGCATGGATGCTACAAACATACATACGTACATACATTTGCAGGTGTGACCAATCGCACAACACGGGCTTGATATATCGACTGCCTTGTTCTGTGTTTTCGCAGGGTGAAGATGCCGACGGCGACACTGCCAATATGCCCATGATCCGCTACTGGTTCGCATAAATCCTTCCCACTCCAGTATTCCCCACTCCCTTAAGGAACCACTCGATCTTCAGACAATTTGTTAAGAGCAGAGCCAGTCAGGCTGTCGAGAAATAGGCTGGATTTCTGGAACGTGCAGGACCTCCAGGACCTCCAGCCCTTGAATAGCACATCAGTAATATTACTGCAGGTCTACATTTAAAGAATAATTGCCGCTCTGCGTAGAGATAAGTTGGTACCAAGTCGTTCATTTTTCCCTTTTCTCTTCTGACTTTCACTTTTTCCTTTTCCCCTTCCCTAATCCCCCCTGTAGTCTGTTATCTTCTATCATCTTCTCTCTTGGTTCGCCCCTGTTTTGTGAGTCTGAAAACAATCCGTCAGACGGTTGAGAACAACGATTCGTTAGTAAAGAACGTCCTGACTCTATGGGAGCAGTTGAAATACCAGTAAATAGCAGAGCGGTCACTTCGTTTATTTACGATGATCTCGTTCTCGTTGCAGACTTGGTGCAAAAGACGATCAAGAGATCATCTTAGATTGTGAATCTCCGATCGTCAGTTGTCAAACGACATGCAAACAAACTGATAGTCAACCGATAGTGTTGTGTTCGCTTTTTTTTTTTTTTTTTTTTTTTTTTTTTTTTTTTTTTCTGTACAATATAATCATTGCCCATGTGAGAACTAGTACTCCCATCCGTATCCTTAGAATGTGGTCTCAGGGGTATCTGAAGGCAGTTTATGTTTTTTTTTTTTTTTTTTTTTTTTTTTTTTTTTTTTTTTTTTTTTTTTTTTTTTTTTTTTTTTTTGACGCGGCTCTTTTTTTACGCAACCACTGTTTTAATATGAATAAAATATTTACTTGCCACCCTCTACGAGTGGCAAGTATGTATTAATATCTCTATTAAAAGTGTTTGCGTAAAAAAATATATATATATTAATATTAAAAAAAAAGAAAAAAGTATTAATATTAATATTTCATTAAAACCATTAGACAAATGTAATTAGACCCTTCTCAGTACTGTGCATTATTATTTTTTATTAGACATTAATTAGACCCTTTCTACTCAATTATATCCACTATTACTTTAATGATCAGTGTAGGTGCAGATAGGTAAATATATATGCAAAGTGGTCTATCACTCAAACGCAGAGTTTAGGGAAGCTACCTCGCTAAGGGTAAAGAATAACCAAAGAAAAGACTTTTAATAACTTTGGGTCACCGTGGCACAAAATGTGATGACTCATGATCATAACAGAAATTAATGGTAATACTCATTTGATTTTAGGCATTCCAGACTATGATTCCCGAATACTCTAGAAAGGGCCTTTGCCAGTAATAAAGATATTATACAATAACTGTCCAGCCTATGATTCCTGCCTGTGGGTGACTAAGACTATCCAAATCATATATTGCTGTTGACATTCAAGACAACAACAAAAATTAGTTTTTCATTTTTGTGTCAGATTTTCATTTTTGTGACAGTTTTTCATTTTTGTGACAAAAAGTCAAATTTTCAAATTTAACTGTAACATTTCGCGAAAATTTACGATATTTTGCGGACGAATATAGCAGTTAATTTGAAAAATTCAAATTTTCACCCAAAATCAAAATTCCAACCAAAACTGAAATTCCAACCAAAACAGAAAAATCAATTTTTTTTGTTGTCTTGAATGTCAACAGCAATAGTACCGGTAAATTGACTAGGTGGAGAAACGGGTATGTATTGATAGTACATTACAACGCTCCCCCTCAGGCTTAGTCGCAAGTCATAGGCTATACTACTGAGTGTAGGTGACACTGTGTGATTGAAGATGATATAGAAAATGGGGGTGAGGTCACTGAGGAACTTCAGTGTGACTAGTAATACTATGATACTATACGAAATAGATTCAATCAAATTTATTTCCACCCTACCAGTAATTTATCGTC
>WBZZ01006490.1:0-10000 GCA_019918135.1 Paulinella micropora | reverse complement strand
ACTCTCCTGAATTTAATCCATGTGAGTTAGTGTTTGCAAATGTCAAACAGTTTTTGCGAACTCACAGGGGACAGGGAACTTTTTTGGCTGAAATTTACAGTGCTTTTGCAAACGCAACCAGTTTGCAATCAGTCGCTGCGCAGTACGGACATTGTATTCCATAACTTCCGATCATATTGATATTAATATTAATGAATCAGTATTGTTTTAAGTATTATTACAATATTGTATATCAAGTAATTAACATAATCAAACTTAATAATATTAATAACTTAACTAAAACTCAAAATTTCAATAATGTAATATTAATATTAATAATGCTGGTATTATTAATAATATTTATTATTAAATATTAATATATAACATAATCAAAAAATTTCGACAAAACTGAAAATTTCATTCAAAACCAAAAAAATTAATGAAAAATGAAATTTCAACCAAAACCAAAAAAATGGTCCAAAAACCAAGTGAAATCCGATTTTTTTTGTTGTCTTGAATGTCAACAGCAATAGTTCAAGAGTCCATTGCGGGCACAGCAGTGGCAGGAATTGCTTCTTGGAAAAAAGATTCCCCGGTGACCGGGTTGTGGCTGTGTGCTTACTGCCAGTGAATAAGCTCATTTTTCCTGACCCTGGCCTGTGTTTTCCTCAAGTTGTCCACAACTTGAATTTACCGCAACGTGTGTTTTACCGTCCGGGAAATAGGTGGAAAAGCCTCTGATAATAAAATGTGAAAAATACAAGTCAACTTTTCAACTTGTTGAACTTGAAAAGAACTTTGACTTGATAGTTTGAAGTCATTTCTGAACGAAATTTATGATCGAAAACTAGCTAGTTAGCTTAGTGAAGTCGAAACGTTGTGCAGAGAATCTAACTAACGGGCCGGTCAAAAACAGTAAAATGATGTCAACGGTAGTCTAGTGGTTTTGGCCGGCGTTAAAGTGCTCAGTCTGATAATTCAATCCACTCCGCTAGTAACCCAATCCTCAGGCTACTCTTATATAAATATTAATATTTACAATAATGAAGGTCGGCAAAGATGGTGGAAAATGTGGGAGACTAGCGTAGCCCAACCAAGGCAAACACCAGCCAATTCCCGTTGTCCGGCCTAACGATAATATATTCCGGTCTAAAAAGTGTAACGACCACTTCTAAGTAATATTATCGTTACCCGGTTAAGAAGGTTATTATATAATATTACAATAACAGCCTCTTGATGTTTCTGGACTGACACAGGGTATATATTAAAGTAGCACATATTCACCTATCTGCGCCTTCATGTGGCATTCCTATTTAATAACCTCCCATTATTAGCGTTGACCAGAATTTAAAATTGTACATGTAGTAGCAGTTTAGAGGCTGGGGAAAAGGTTATTGCGAAATTTGTCGTTTTTCCAGTGACGGGGAATTTATGACCAAATAGCGGGAAATGCAACTATGAGTTACATCATGCAACTACGGGTTACATCTTGCTGTGCTTTTTAGGCATTTGTGCAGGATGCGGACAAATGAATTCAGTCATTTCCTGACCCGGTCAAGTGAGCGCTCCGTTTTCCGAGTTATCACCTGCCCTGTTGTTTGCGTTCAGGATTTGCTTCCCTTTCCTCTTAAGAAGTAGAGGCTAGCTCTGAACCTGTTGTTTTCTGTTATTAAATTATCTTTCATTGAGCTTGTAAGGAGTGACTAAATGTCTCATCACAGCTAATTCTAATTCGCGTGGGGTACGTACAATTGCAGGGCAGTGGTTCCCGGGGGGGGGGGGGGGGGGGGGGGGTGCCCCCCGGACCCACCCTTCACCGACGACAGGGTACGTTCAATTGCCTGAACTACCAGCAGAACTGAAGTGTAAGCTCTGGTGGCACAAAAACCGAAAATCTCTGGTTTTTGCGCTACCAGGCACTAATTTTTTTGATCTCCGGAGAGAGCTCACAGGGAGGTGTCGGGTACACCAAACATCACCATCAAACTCACTCTAGTGTGCGCGAACGGCGCCTGGAGGCGCAAAAACATTGATTTTCTAGTTTTTACGCCACCCGACACTACAATGTTTATATTACACGAAACATTAGCCGCTAAATCCCTCTGGTGTGCGCAAACGGCGCCTGGTGGCACAAGACCTTAACTTTCTGGTTTGGGTGCCACCCGCTACCAAAGCTGGTACGTACAATTGCAGTGCTTGGGTTCCCGGGGGGACGGCCCCCCGGACCGCCCCTTCCCCGTCGACAGGGTACGTTCAATTGCCGGAGGCACCGGCAAGTACTCCCAAACAAAAGTAATTTTGGCATTCAGGACACTCCCCTAACGCAAATATTTGCGTGAACTCCAAAAAAACTATATCAGCATCAACATCGAGTCTGGGGCTAGCCACCCTGTCAATATGGTTCACACACACCATGATTTATTCCGACTAGGGTACAGAAAATAGGCTTAAAAAAAAAAAAAAAAAAAAAAAAAAAAAAAAATCGCATTCAGACCACTCCCCTAACGCAGATATTTGCGTGAATTCCAAAAAAATTATGTCAGCAACATAGAGTCTGATGGTAGCCACCCTGTCAGTATGAGCTCCCAACTACAGGTTCACACAAACCAGGATTTATTCCGACAGGGGTGCGAAAAAAAAACAAGGAATTTTGAAATTCAGGACACTCCCATAACGCAGATATTTGCGTGAATTCCAAAAAAATCATATCAGCATCAACATTGATGGCCTGGGGCTAGCCGCACTACAAATATGAGCTCCAAACTCCTCCTGGTTCACAAAAACCATGATTTATTCCGACAAGGGTGCGGAAAAGGGGGTGGGGGTACACAATTTCCATTTAACCCCCCACCCCCTACTCCCAACATCTTTCATGGATAATAATAATAATAATAATAATAATAATAATAATAATAATAATAATAATAATAATAATAATAGTGCTTCTCTGTCAATGGCTGATGCAAATCTGCACATGCGCCTCCATCGTCTCACCCGTGAGGGGAGTACGAAGAATTGACGATAGGCTCTAATGACACCCCCGAAAGGGCAGTTCCAACACTTCCAGACGGACCGGTATGTTCAATGAAAATACTGGTGGCACCGACGGGAATCGAACTGGCGACAGGGCCCAGATGGTAGAACTTGACCACTGGGCTATCACGGTGTCCAATAATAATAATAATAATAATAATAATAATGATAATAATAAGTATAATAATAATAATTATAATAATAATAATTTTAATAACTTTAATAATACGGTAATAATAATAATAATAATAATAATAATAATAATAATAATAATAATAATAATAATAATAATATTTACTATATCTGAGGCGTACTGATGCAGCTCATGGCATATCCTCAACGGACATAAGCCTCCAATACCCTTGTTCGAGGTCCTCCACCCCCCCGTGTCAGTCTCTCGCCTGATGATCGGGGCCACCGATGGAGCTCCTGAGGGCAAGACTGCACTAAGCCGAGGTTATTCCGCAGTCCCAGCAACCTCTTGCAAGACGTCACCGAATGTGCAAGTGCATACACCAAGCGCGGTTGCTAGAGCTGCCTCGAAACCCCACCCATAACAATCTGGTGTCTGCTGGGTCCTGGGCTATCAACCAGCATATGCGGAGTTTAAGATCTTTTACGCGCGCAACGACCCTCCTCCCCAACATCTACCACCAAAGGGTTATGAGTTGGCGTCACAGTTTAACGCCTTGAGGCCATTGGGCTGAATAATAATAATAATAATAATAATAATAATAATAATAATAATAATAGTAATAATAATAATAATATAATAATAGTGCTTCTCTGTCAATGGCTGATGCAAATCTGCACATGCGCCTCCATCGTCTCACCCGTGAGGGGAGAACGAAGAATTGACGATAGGCTCTAATGACACCCCCGCACGGGCAGTTCCAACACTTCCAGACGGACCGGTATGTTCAATGAAAATACTGGTGGCACCGACCCTCGTCGGAATAAATCATGGTGTGTGTGTACCAGGAGGAGTTGGGTGCTCATATTGACAGGGTGGCTAGCCCCAGACTCGATGTTGATGCTGATATAGTTTTTTTTGGAATTCACGCAAATATTTGCGTTAGGGAAGTGTCCTGAATGCGAAAATTCCTTGTTTTTTTGGGAGTACTTGCCGGTACCTCCTGCAATTGAACGTACCCTGTCGACGGGGAGGGGGGGGTCCGGGGGGCCCTTTCCCCGGGAACCCAAGCCCGGCGATTGTACTACACGTTTTGGTCGCGGGTGGCACCCAAACCAGAAAATTGAGGTCTTTGTGCCACCAGGCGCCGTTTGCGTACACCAAAGGGATTTAGCGGCTGATACTTGGTGTATCTGACACTTCTTGATGAGCTCTCTTCGAAAATATAAAATTGTGGTGCCGGGTGGCCCAGATGGTAGAACTTGACCACTGGGCTATCACGGTGTCCAAATAATATAATAATAATAATAATAATAATATAATAATACTATATCTGAGGCGTACTGATGCAGCTAATGGCATATCCTCAACGGACATAAGCCTCCAATACCCTTGTTCGAGGTCCTCCACCCCCCCGTGTCAGTCTCTCGCCTGATGATCGGGGCCACCGATGGAGCTCCTGAGGGCAAGACTGCACTAAGCCGAGGTTATTCCGCAGTCCCAGCAACCTCTTGCAAGACGTCACCGAATGTGCAAGTGCATACGCCAAGCGCGGTTGCTAGAGCTGCCTCGAAACCCCACCCATAACAATCTGGTGTCTGCTGGGTCCTGGGCTATCAACCAGCATATGCGGAGTTTAAGATCTTTTACGCGCGCAACGACCCTCCTCCCCAACATCTACCACCAAAGGGTTATGAGTTGGCGTCACAGTTTAACGCCTTGAGGCCATTGGGCTGGAACTCTGTTTAGCAAGTGTGACTAGGTTTTTTCATCGGGATTTCCCTCAAATATGTCACAGTCAACACTCCAAGGCAGATTTACTATATCTGAGGCGTACTGATGCAGCTCATGGCATATCCTCAACGGACATAAGCCTCCAATACCCTTGTTCGAGGTCCTCCACCCCCCCGTGTCAGTCTCTCGCCTGATGATCGGGGCCACCGATGGAGCTCCTGAGGGCAAGACTGCACTAAGCCGAGGTTATTCCGCAGTCCCAGCAACCTCTTGCAAGACGTCACCGAATGTGCAAGTGCATACACCAAGCGCGGTTGCTAGAGCTGCCTCGAAACCCCACCCATAACAATCTGGTGTCTGCTGGGTCCTGTGCTATCAACCAGCATATGCGGAGTTTAAGATCTTTTACGCGCGCAACGACCCTCCTCCCCAGCATCTACCACCAAACGGTTATGAGTTGGCGTCAAAGTTTAACGCCTTGAGGCCATTGGGCTGAATAATAATAATAATAATAATAATAATAATAATAATAATAATAATCCCCCCCCCTCTTCCCAAGGTCGCAATTCCTCTCATTCTCACACGCACAACTTTTACAGTCTGGGAGCAATCTCAGCCATTCATTTTGGTGCCGGCAAATTCGCTTCGGGTACGTACAATTGCGGGGCTGGGTTCCCGGGGGAGGGCCCCCCGGAACCCCCCTTTCCACAGTCGACAGGGTACGTTCGATTGCAGGAGGTAACCGGCATAAACCCTTCCGGCACAACTCTTACAGCCTTGGAGCATTCTCAGCCATTCATTTTAGTGCCGGCTGATTCGCGTGGGGTACGTACAATTGCCGGGCTGGGGTTCCCGGGGGGAGGGCCCCGGACCCCGACTGTCCTGAATGCCAAATTCCTTGTTTTTTTTCGCACCTCCGTCGGAATAAATCATGGTTTGTGGGGACCAGGAGTTATGAGTTGGCGTCACAGTTTAACGCCTTGAGGCCATTGGGCTGAATATAATAATAATAATAATAATAATAATAATAATAATAATAATAATAATAGTGCTTCTCTGTCAATGGCTGATGCAAATCTGCACATGCGCCTCCATCGTCTCACCCGTGAGGGGAGTACGAAGAATTGACGATAAGCTCTAATGACACCCCCGCAAGGGCAGTTCCAACACTTCCAGACGGACCGGTATGTTCAATGAAAATACTGGTGGCACCGACGGGAATCGAACTGGCGACAGGGCCCAGATGGTAGAACTTGACCACTGAGCTATCACGGTGTCCATAATAATAATAATAATAATAATAATAATAATAATAATAATAATAATAATAATAATAATAATAATAACAATAATAATAGGGGCTGCGCCAACACCTGAAATGATGGTTTGCGGTGCGCTTCGCGCACTCCCCCTCGGGCTGGTGTCCCCGGGGGGAGGGCCCCCGGACCTCCCTTCCCCGTCGACAGGGTACGTTCAATTGCTGATAGTACCAGCAGAACGCAAGTGTAAGCTCTGGTGGCACAAAAACCTAAAATCTCTGGTTTTTGTGCAACCCGGCACCAAATTTTTTGGATCTCCGAAGAGAGCTCACCGAGAGGTGTCGGGTACACCAAACTTCAGCCTCAAACTCCCTCTGGTGTGCGCGAACGGCGCCTGGTGGCGTAAAAACCTGGATTTTCTGGGTTTACGCCCTGTCGCCAGTTCGATTCCCGTGCAGAAAATAGGCTTAAAAAAACAAGGAATTTTTGCATTCAGGACACTCCCCTAACGCAAATATTTGCGTGAATTCCAAGAAATATATCAGCATCAACATCGAGTCTGGGGCTAGCCACCCTGTCATTATGAGCTCCCAACTGCTCCTGGTTCGCACAAACCATGACTTATTCCCACAGGGTGCGAAAAAAAAAAATGAAGGAATTTTGGCATTCAGGACGCTCCCCCTAACGCCAAAATTTGCGTGAATTCCAAAAAAATCATATCAGCATCAACATCGAGTCTGGGGCTAGCCACCCTGCAACTATGAGCTCCAAACTCCTCGCTCCCACAAACCATGATTTATTCCTACAGGGGTGTGGAAATGTGTGTGTGTGTGTGTGTGTGGGGGGGGGGGGGGGGGTACACAATTTCCATTTCCCCCCTCCCCCCAAACCCCCCACCCCCTTCTCCCAACACCTTCCAGGGATAATAATAATAATAATAATAATAATAATAATAATAATAATAATAATAATAATAATAATAATAATAATAATAATAATAATAATAATAATAATAATAATAATAGTAAGAATAATAGTGCTTCTCTGTCAATGGCTGATGCAAATCTGCACATGCGCCTCCATCGTCTCACCCGTGAGGGGAGTACGAAGAATTAACGATAGGCTCTAATGACACCCCCGAAAGGGCAGTTCCAACACTTCCAGACGGACCGGTATGTTCAATGAAAATACTGGTGGCACCGACTGGAATCGAACTGGCGACAGGGCCCAGATGGTAGAACTTGACCACTGGGCTATCACGGTGTCCATAATAATAATAATAATAATAATAATAATAATAATAATAATAATAATAAGAAGAAGAAGAAGAAGAAGAAGAAGAAGAAGAAGAAGAAGAAGAAGAAGAAGAAGAAGAAAAAGGAGGCAAGAAAAGAATGCCATCGGAGAAGAAGAAGAAAAAGAAGAAGAAGAAGGAGAAGAAGTAGAAGGAGGAGGAGGAGGAAGAAGAAGAAGAAGAAGAAGAAGAAGAAGAAGAAGAAGAAGAAGAAGGAGGAGGAGGAGGAGGAGGAGGAGGAGGAGGAGGAGGAGGAGGAAGAAGGCATGTATACATACATACACACATGCATACATACAGAATATCTTTCGTTTCTCTGCTTTGGCAGCTAAAGAATTTAATTGATATTTTAAAAAAAATAATAATAATAATATTGATGAAGCAACCATTAAACCTCTTGCCTCCTTTCTTGTAACTTCTACCACCACCACTACTACTACTACTACTACCACTACTACTACTACTACTACTACTAAGCTACTACTATTACTACTACTACTACTACTACTACTACTAGTACTAGCTACTAAGCTACTACTATTACTACTACTACTACTGCTACTACTAGTACTAGCTACTAATGTTCTTTTCCTTCTTATTCTTCTCCTTCTCAGCTTTTTCTTATCTTGTTTTCCTGCTCCCCCCCCCCCTGCCCCAACACACAAACATGCCTTCTTCTTCTTCTTCTTCTTGTTCTTCTTCTTCTTCTTCTTCTTCCTTTCCTCGTCTAATGTATGTATTTGTGTATCTATGGATCTATGTACGTATGTTTATGTATGTATGTATGTATGTATGTATGTGTGTGTGCATGTATGTGCATGCATGTAGTATATATGTATGTATGTATGTATGTAAATGTATGTATGTATGTATGTATGTCTGGATGGATGGATAAATGTCTACATGCATTCATGTATGTATGTATGTATGTATGTATGATTGGAGGAGAGAAATAAAGGAAAAGGGGAGAGAGAGAGAGAGAGAGAGAGAGAGAGAGAGAGAGAGACTTAACAAGGACAAATTAAGCTGACCGGGGAAAATTTGAGCTGACCGGGAAATAATACTCTCTCGCCGGTGATCACAAGTGCAAAAATCCCAACTTCAAAAATCTATAATCACTCACTTGGCCTGTATGCAGGATATCAGAACGGATTAAACTTGTCCGTGATGTCTGCTCGACATAAGGGACAATTAGTAAGCTGATCGCTGCAGCCCGTACAAGTCTTCATGTGTCGGCACGGAAGGAACACAATATTGCAAGGTTGCTCCAAGCAAACCACACACATGTTATCTTGGGATTCGTTTCCTTGCCGTTTCGAAAGTTCACCTGGAATGCGTGCGGCCAAACTGGTGAGTTTGGCTGGCAATTCCATGAGCTGTTCCAATGGCATGGTTTCGATGAGTTCACCTGCACAAAAGACAAGCTTGCTTGTCTATTTTGAAATGCAAATCATAATCAAGACGACACAAAAGACACTTTTGCTTGCTTGTCTATTTTGAAATGCAAATCATAATCAAGACGAGAGTATACCGCTGAGCAGCTCCTTCCGTCCTTTCGCAGGAGCCAGTTTGAGTTCAGCGCGAAGCGACGCAACTTGTGTCTCAAGGTCGCTGCGCCCCTGTTCCATACCTGCCAGAAGCCGCTTGGCTTGATGCAATTCCTTTTCCTTGGTATTCATTAAACTCTCTTGCTCTCGATTTGCCTTTTCGAGATCCTTAATCAATTGTGCTTGGTTTTTTGCGTGCTCCTGTGCTTTCTTGAGGTCCTTCTCTGCTCTTTCCTTTTCCTGTCGCATAGCATTGATTTCTTTCTCCAAATTTCTTCTAACCTTCTCTAGCTCTTTGGCTTTGCGTCGAGCACCATCCAGGGACAAAGCCTGCTTGCCTGTGCTTAAATCCGCATGCCTTGCTTGCTGTAATTCCTTCTTCTGCTGCTCTAGCTCCTTCCTTTGCTGTTGCAGTTCCTTTGTCTGGCTCTCCTCTACCCATCTTCGGGCTTGTTCCTGTTCCTTTGCATGTTTTGCTTGGTTTTCAACGTGCCGTCTGGCCTGCTGAAGTTCTTTCCTCTGGATGTCCATCTCTTTGTTTTGGCTTTCTTGCTGTCGCCGAACTTTCTCTAACTCCTTGGAAATGGCTTCAACCTCCCGCCTGGCTTGCTGCAGCTCTTTACCCTGCTTAGCAAAGGCATCTTTGTCCTTGCGAGCCTGGAGCAGCTCCTTCCTCTGCAGCTCAAGCTCCTTTTTTTGAGTTTCTATGCGCCTCCTTACCTTGTCCAGTTCTTGGGTTTTAGAGTCAAGATCACGACGAACGCTTTCCAGCTCTTTGGTGTGTTTGACCTTCAGCTCAGCCTTTAGACGAGCATTTTCTTTGGCCGGGGTCTCATTATCCTTCCCTAACGATCGTGGACGTTGACTGTCAGCATGCCATCGAACCTGTTGACCATTCGACAACTGCTTTTGTCTTGGCTGCCGTGCAAATTTACCAACAAGAGAGGAAGATGAAGAAGCTAGAGGAGGAGATGATGAAGACGGAGAAAACGACAAGGATTTAGGTAACATACTAGAAGAC
>WBZZ01006489.1:55000-80485 GCA_019918135.1 Paulinella micropora | reverse complement strand
GTGTAATGCCCCAACGATAGCTCGTAAAAAGTCGGTAATACAACCAAACACAGTCCTCAAGAATGAGAATGATGTCTCGTTGTATTAGCTCAGTGAAGCCAAAAAGGAAAACGGCAACAGACCAGGAATAAAATGGCATCAGGTCCAATCCGGACAAATAATACTGAAAAACAAGCTGGTGCACCTGTCACCAGGAAAAGGTATTTTTACCGGCTATCCGGGGGTGATGCCTACAGTACCCCCTCCCGATTTTATGACGGAAATAGCATTTTCGTCATACACCTTCTGATTTCTTTCTGCAAATAGTATGCGCTATGGAGTCATGCCACACAGCGCATCGACCCACTGATAGACGCTAAAAGACGATAAATATATCCTCATACGGCACGTCAAAGCGGATTCTCTAGCCTTTCTTGTAAATTTTGAACTCCTTCCCCTCAATTTCTTTTTTTTTTTTTTTTTTCGGCAGTATGTCAAGAACAAACGTACTATTAATAAAAAAATACAAGCAACGTGGTGCTGTAGTACGATTCCCCCTTTGATCTCCTTCTTCTTCTTATCATTATCATTATTATTATTATTATTCACAGGGAGATCGTAAGTACATTGTCTTTTTTAATGACATACCCTTGTATAAGGCGGATATCCTATGATATAGTATTAGGGGGCCAGTCCTAATAGCTATATCCGAAGTCGAGGTGTATGTACCCGACCCTGCGATATACCGACACAAGTAGAGATTGACCGTGCTCAGGTACGACAGTATATAATCTATCGTAAAAAATAATTTAATGAAAGTTTCAGAGAACATTTCATTTTCGAGAACATCATCCCAGGACTTGGAAAGGGTCATACCCGGGAACACCATCGCTCAATACACTAGCGATCCCCGTATACGGTGTAGTATCATCGTCGATCGACCTTTCGCACTCGTATGTTGCGATCGAATGCCAAGTTATATCACTGAGTCTTTTTAATATTCATATTGATAACTGATGATGCATGATCAAATCATGATACGCCGTGGGCAATCAATCAGTTTATTTGAGACGCATAAAGAAAAATAGTTTCTTTGTCACTGCCTTCGTCGTCTGGCGCGGATTTCTTTGCCTGGTGGAGGACCACCAACAAAAGTCAGATCGAACTTTGACTGTTCGAGAATGTCCCAGATCTTATTAGGGATTCCGCCCAATGATAATTCAAAAGGGACATCAAGCACTCCTCTTGGCAGTGTCTGAATGGTCCACGCAGTGTAATCCTTGTCTCTGGGAGTATTTGTATCATCCCATGTCTCGAGACTTTTTGCGTCTTTATATACTGGCAGATAATGTCTTGCCTTTGGATCCTCAATCGGGTCCATACTTCTCCAGAACTGGAGTATCGGTTGTACTATCTTTGCGGCTGATGATATTTTGAGTGTCCGTGTGACACGCATCTGTCGTGGGACCGCCACGACCCGCATCAAGTATAAATCTGAGAGAGTGTCATCAGCGACATGTTGTTCCGCTGGTCTCATCAGATAGAAAGCATTTTTCACCCATGCGATGGTTGCTATCGCATCGCCTTCCTTCCATCGCTCATGGACAATCCCAATGTTGCCCGCGTTTGGGTCAGTGTCCGTCCCCTCCTCCTCCTGGTGGACGTCCTTTGATCTCATCGACCTCATCGCCTTCCTCGGTTGGTCGTTGATAAGATCATTCCGCGCTCTCCTTAGCTGCGCCTCTGTGATCTTCTCCTTCTTTCCGCTATGCTCTCGCGGAGACTTGGACTGAGTCCCCACCGCGCTTATGCGGTCAGTCTTCTCCTTGCTGTCCACCTCACTCTCCTCCTTCTCAGCTATCGGTGCCCGATAAGCATCGTCTTGGTCTATGCCAGCCTCCTTGTGGATGGGCGGCACCCTCTTTGAAATCATCTTTCATCCGTTTTAACGCCTCCTCAACGGATTCATCTTCCAGTAAGAAGGGATCATACTTAATCAGCCTTCTTACATTCACAATTTGCACCTTCCCTCTACCCCTGATCTTGTAATTCAGAGGTCCCGTCTGTTCCATAATCTGATAAGGTCCTTTCCAGTGAGTGAACAGCTTAGAGCTGACTCCCTTCGGGACTTGAGGATGGTACAATAGTACAATATCCCCGACCTGGAACTTGATCTGATCCAAGTGCGCTTGTCGCACCCCTTCAGCATCAGTCTTTCGGCGCTCCGTCTCTCTATGCGCCCTGACTATTTGTTCCGCCTCCATCTTCACTCTAAGTCTCATCCCAAACAACTCATCCGCATCCGCCCAAGTGTCTTTTGGGTGAAGGAGCGAAGTCGGGATATCAGGCTCACGCCCATATACTAACTGATATGGCGAGATTGAGCTCTTCGAGCCTCCTAACGCCGTAGAGGGTAGACAGTTCATTGCAAACGCAAATGATGGTGCTGCCTCGACCCATGCTCTTTGATTCTCCTTCTTCGTGCAGTACATCTTTAGCGAGGCTTTGAGGGGTCTGTGTACCCGCTCGATTTTCCCATTTGCTCGCGGGTTATAGGCAGTAACATATTGCCATTTCATCCCGTAATACTTAGATAGTTTGTCGATGACCTCGTTATTAAAGTCCGAGCCTCGATCAGAACATATCTTTCTTGGTACTCCGATCTGTGAGATGATCCTATCGATCAGCGCCTCGGCAGTCGTCTTGCCGGTAACGTCTTTGACAGGGATGATCCACACATAGTTGGTGGCTCTGTCAATAGCCGTAAGGAGGTATTTGTAACCATCCTTCGATTCTGGGAAAGGTCCCACATGATCAATGTGTATAAACTCAAACATCCCCGCATGAAGAGGAAATTCGCCAATCAGGCCGAAATTTGCCTTCAGTGGTGTTTTGTTTATCTTGCACGGGTTGCATGCATCCACCGCCTGATCTATCTCCTCCTTCATCTTCTTCCACCAGAATCGCCTCGCTACGAACATGTGAGTTCGTTGTCGACCCGGATGCGCCAAAAGTGAGCAATTGTGGGCTGCGACAAATATAAATCGTCTCAGACTCTCCGGTACCCAAAGGGTCCATTTGTCCGGCTGTGACGCATAGCGACCGTGAAGGCCCTTGTACCACAGTAGACCATCTCTCCATCCCATCTCCTTCATCTGATCTTTGATCGCTTTCGTCATCCGTAGCTCATCCGGGTTCTGATATAACTATCAGTTCTTTAAACTCCGGATCTTGAGCCTGTTGTTGCCTCCATGCGGTAGGCGAGGCTATATGGACAGTACCATCTTCTAGCCGTACCCCGATTCTTTCCGGGTCATCGTCTAGGTCACTTCTCCGCTCTTGAGGAGGCTCCGCATAAACTTCCTGCGTCTCCTCTTCCTCTCTTATGTTCGCCTTCGCATTCTCATATACCTCATAGGACCACTCAGCGTCCTCCTGGGTATGTAGCTCACAACATATCCCGTGATCCGGGCCTTGTGGACTGTACCGTAGACCTGTGCGGTCATATTGGACTCCACTCGCCATCTCCATCGCCTCAATGTGGCTGACCTCATACACCTTGTCAGTGGACAAGTCTTCCATCTCCACCGTGGACACCAACGCCGATACTTCTGAGTTAAACTCTAGCCTAGAGAGGCTATCAGCGACCACATTTCGCTTTCCCGGTAGATGGACCATTGTAAAATCGAAACAAGACAAGAACGCTTGCCACCGCGCCAGCCGTCCCGTCTGTTCATGATTCATCAACCATAACAGGTTATGATGATCAGTTCTGACAGTAAATTGAGGTCCTCCCCACAAATACTCTCTGAGCCTCTTGAGGGCCCACACCACCGCTAACGCCTCTCTTTGCCTTGTGCAATAGTTTCTCCCGCCGCACACAACTTCCTACTAATAAACATGATTGGGCGTAATTTCTTCTCCTCATCCTCTTGTTGTAATACAGCCCCAATCGCAAACTTAGATGCGTCTGTATCGACTACGAATTGTTTCGTAAAGTCGGGCATCGTTAACACCAGTCCTCCGTCTTTCGGGTCTTTGTAAATGAGATCTTTGAGCGCATGAAACGCTTGCAAAGCCTCTTTGTCCCACTTCTCAAAGTCTCCAAAATCTATCATTTTCTCCACTTTAGCCCGTGTTGCACCCCAATCGGGTATAAACTGGCTATAGTATTGCGCCATCGCAAGGAATGAGTGCAATTCAGTGCGGTTCTTCGGTATCGGTCGATTCATAATCTCCTCCCTCTTCTCTTTGGATATCGAGACTCGATTATGGGAGATCTCGTACCCTAAGTATGTCACACTCGTCTTGGCAAGTTGACACTTCTTTAGATTGCACTTCAGGCCAAAAGCTCCGATGCGCCTGAATATATCGGACAAATGATCGATATGCTCCTCCATTGTGTTAGAGTATACGATAATGTCATCGATATAGCAAAATGCATATTCTCCCGCCTTCTGTCCCCGCCTTCTCATAAAGCCACCGTCAGACAAATCATCGTACTGACTGCTCAACATCTTCTGCATCGCCTTCTGGAAAAGTCCTGGGGCTTGCTTGAGGCCCATCGGAAGCACTTTCCATTGGTATATTTCCATACCCACCACAAACGCCGTCAGCCATCTAGACTTTTCCTCCAGTGGTATCTGCCAGAAGCCATTCTTAAGGTCAATGACCGAATATAATTTTGCATTCCGCAGTACTCTCCTTCCTTCTTCTAATGTCGGGAGAGGATTTCTCTCTTCCTCCAGCACCTTGTTAACACGAGCATAGTTAATTGTCAGGCGCCATTCTCCTCCTGGCTTCGGCACTATTCTCGGTTGTGAGACTATTGAGGATGTTGATCTCTCAATAAAGTCCTCATTGAGCAGCTGTCTTGCTAGCTCCTCCGCTATCTTCGCCTCATGTATACTCAAATTCGCCCTTCGTGGTGCCGGTGACGGCTCCGCACCCGGTATTTTGTAAATAACCGCAGTGAAATCTTCAGGCTTGACACCACCTGCATGTGGAGGGTCAAAAATTTCCTTGTTCGCCTCTAATTTGGCTTTTAAAAGCTCCTTCTCCTTCTCCGTGCCTACTCCTTCTTCCGATATTTTCCGCGCCGCCTCTTGAAAATCTTCATCAGACATCTGCTTATGCTGCTTGAGGGGTTCTCTGTCCTCCTCCAAGCCTAAGTCCTCTTCCGAGACATCATCTAGGCCCGTCTTTTCATACGTGACCGTGTCCGGCTCCTCATCTTTACCGAGCTACCAGCATGTCAATGAGTCTCGCGTATTGCAAAGGAGCTTTACGGGTGTAAAAACCATCAAAGCATGTGAATGCTTGCGGTGTCAATTTCAACTTGTCGAGGTCTCTGAGCTTCCGCTTGTATGCACTGCTCTGCTCACGAGTTCCCATACGACAAGCCACCACTAGCTGTTGCTTGCGAGAGGGTACCGGTATAGGATGATCAATAAGCCGGTCCCTTATTTCCTGCGCCCATATCCCCTTCTCATTATATGGCAGGATAATAGTATACTGCTTATTATTTTCGAATAAAGTCCGTAAGCATTTCTTCACTTCAGACAGTGAACGCGGCCACGTGGGCTCGTCACCCCAGAAATCAGTAATAAAACTTTTAATAGTTTCTGGTGGAGTATCCGGGATTCGCCCCGTTCTCCTTGGTACAAACGCCTCTTTTTTTTCTTCTCCTACTTTCGCATACTTTCGCATGGAAACAGTATCCGTTAGTAATATGGACATCTGTTCCTACTCCTTCCGCGAATCTCGCCAACGACGGGCTTCTTTGTGCGACACATATAATCTCCTCCTTTCGCTTCTCGATTAAGTCATCAATGGACTTTTTGTCCCAATGGCATGTCGGAACTGTGACAGTGCACACTTGGGATTCCCAATTGTCGGTCCAGGACAGTTCATCCGGTCTTACGACATGGGGGTGAACGTACACCTCAAGTGCCTCATGTGCGATGGCCATCTTTTTGTGATCCGTCGCTAGACTCAGCTCATAAGCCTCATAAGAGTCAGTAGCGTTGAAGGGATCAATATCGTTCTCTTCTCCTCTTTTTACTCCATATATCACTCGCCGTGCGGCGCAATCAATCACAGCCCCCATCGTAGCCAATTGGTCATACGATAGTAATATTGACCCGTGGTAATCGGGGACGACATAGAGGTCCATACGGTATACTCGTGCGGATTTCAATTTAAAGGTCAGTGTGATGATTCCCGTGATATCCGTCCGGCTGCTCACTCCTTTGAGAGTGCCCGTTGACTTTTTCATATTTCCGTCCACCCAGTCCCGGTATCGATTAAAAAACTTCCTGCCGACAATATTAATATTCGCCATCGTATCATTACCAACTTTTAATATTGTCTTCAATGTTTCACAATAAAGTTCCATATAACACAGAGCATCGGGCCTGTGTATATTGGCTGCGAGAACAAGAACTTTACGTTCCAAATTTTGGAGTCTTGTCTCTAAGTTTTTCAACTCCTCCTTCTTCTCCTCCTGCTTCACCTCATTAACATTTTTATTATTCTGCGGTACTGGTGCGTTTACTATTTGAGCGACATTGTCTTGTGGTACTTGAGTACACACATTTCCTTTTTGCTCGCCACCCGCCGCGACCGTAGACATTGAGTCTGTTCGTGGTTGTTTGCTTGGCCGAGGCGATACGTCTGCCATTGGCCTCCTCGCCTCCATCGCAAGTCTCGCCTTCCTATTTGCATCAGTTGTCATTGGTAACCGTGCTGTATGAACGGGTATGAGACTACCTTGGGGCTGCAGTCTCTGTGTACCCACATCTTTGTTTTCACATAGAGGAAGCGTTGGCCCAGTCTGCACAACAGCATTAGAAAGCACTGTGACTTTAGGGTTAAACTTCACAGTCTTCTCCTTCCTCTCTTCTTCCCCCTCCAGTCATTCCACCACCTCGAAACGATTACCTTGAGTAGTGTCCGGGTAGGATGACGTATCGGTCTCCGAGGCAGTGTTGTAGGCCTGAGCTCGACCGAAATTTGGGTTGGAGCTTGCCCACGAGCCTCCTCCTCCTCTGGGTGGGGGGGCTGGAGCTCGAACAGCTCTCCCTCCATAAGGGGTATATCCCCGACCTCCTCCTCTTCCTCTCTGAGGGGTTCCCTGCCACCTCGAGGCTCCTCTCCATGTTCCTCGTCCTCGTCCTCCTCCTGCTCCTCCTCCTCGTCCTCCTGCTCCTGCTCCTCCTTCTCGTCCTCTTTGAGAGGCCTTTAAGTTCTTTTGTCTCTCCCTTTCCTCCTTCTTCTCCTTCATCCTCTTCATGTAGGTAATGATTGCCTCTCGTAACTCCTCATCATCACACATATTGGCATACCAACCTTCGTTCGCAGCGGCAATCTGAAGCATGTTGAAAAGGCCCGGTTCCTTGCCTTCCGTCCTGCTCAGAAAATTTGCCCTTGCTGTTGGGTTCTGCCTATCATGATTGAAAGAGCAGTCTCTGTTCTCCATCTGTGCCTTACACTGCAAGCCCGCGAACCACCTCCAACATGCGGTCTTCAGGTCTGGCTCTCTCTGTCTCTTCCAACCGGCAACTCTGTTTGTGTACGTGGCTTGTGCGCCAACAGGTACACCGCCTGCCTGTGCCGTATGTGCCTCCGTGAGCGAGTCCATGTTTGAGCATGCACTCATCACTTCTTGAAACAGTGCTGACGGAGCAACGCTTTGAACCGTATTTTCGAACACGTGTGTCTCGAGGAAGTTCTTGGACTTCACTGAGCTAAACGTCGAGCATTGTTGTATGAGCTGAGTAAGCTTACTCGGGTTAACTGTGTGTAACGCCGAAAAGAAATAGAGGATGATCGACTTGCGGCCATAGAATAGCCCATAGGAGGAAATTACCTCCGTAAGGGTCGCTGCCAAGCCAACAGCACTCCTCAAACTCATCGCCACTGTCTCAAAGATTTCAAATCCTATGAGAGTACCAGTGCAGAGATGCTGGTATCCATGAGATTGAAAATATGAAATGAGTGTGGCCACCGCCAGTTCACACTGAGCGTCTAGGCCTGTTGCATTGTTTCTCTTAATCTCCTCCTTCTTTCTCAAAAACTTGTACTGTGTCAGATCCAATCCCTCCGAGACTAGAGATTGGTCTAAAACAGTAACAAGGGCCTCGTATTCCTGCGTTTCGTCGCAAGGAAAAGCCTTCATTCAGGCATTGATCTCTTTGAGCTTGCTCAAAAGCGAAGCATCAGAGTCTTTGTCTGAGCTCGTCTTGGCATATAGCATGAGACTTGCCACTCCTCCTTTCTTCCCCTTATGATGTTTTGTCTGTCCTTCTTCTCCGTGTTTGTGACCACCACCGTAGTTGAGCCCGAGGGTGCAGGGGCTGGTGGGGCAGGAGCTGGTGGGGTCAAATATGTCGGAGGGTGTGTCTTTGCACCACTCACTTTTGCTTTCATTCTTTCCAGTCTCATCGTCTTCTCGAACTCCTCATTCTCTTTCGCCTTCTTCTTCTCAGATATCACCAGCTTTTGAGCATGAGTGATAAAGGCCACCAATTCAGAAGCAGATCTGAGAAAATTATATTTCTCAACATATTGGTCAACACCTGCTTTGTTGGCGACCGGTGGTGCGTTACTAAGTGATTTAAGGACAGAGTGATCCTTGGTAGGAATCCATCTCTTCCATGCCTCCTTGTGCAGTAACGCACCCATCAACAGTCTGATCTTGGTCAGAACTCTGTCGGTCTTCTCTAACTCATCAATCACAGGATGAGTTTCTCCTGCTGCCTTAATGCTTTTTCCATCTCTGCCTTCCCCTCCTCCAAGGCCTTTATTTCCATTGTAAAAAAATGAAATATGCCACTCGAGTTTTTCGAACCCAGATTGGTCTTCATTTTTGTTACATCGACTGCCTCCTGACCAGTCGCGAGGAATCTGGCCGTTGCTCTTGGGTTTGTGTACTGGAGGTAACCCTCACATCGTGGGCCGTATGTACGTTCCCAAATCAGGGTTTGAGTGTACACCCCAAATATAGCATCGAGTAATTCAAGGTGGGTGTGTGTGTCCCCAAACTTGATATGCTGAATCTTCTTTCTCTTTTCTGGATCAGAGACCAGTTTGCCGAGGAGCTGTGCTGTGTTTGATAATAGGATATAGACATCCTTTTTAGCACGACTTTTCTCTCTTCTTTGATCCTGAGGGATCCACACATAGGTGTCCTTCTCTACCCCCATCTTGTTATCAAACTCTTCTTTAGTGAGGTCATAGTGGTCTTGCACCCACTGTTGTTCCTCCACTGTGATCTCCTCTCCATCACTATGAATCAAGTCTATCATTTTTCGTCCTCCTCCTCCCGTGTAGGCAGGTGGTAAGGGATTACCATATGCTCCTCCTCCTCCCGTCTCTTCTTGTTCAAATCCTCCTTCATCTTCGTCTCCTCCATATCTTCCTTCATCATCCCAGCTTTCTTCTACTCCTCCTACTACTTCATCTTCTCCTCCTCCTTCATTCAATCCTCCTCCTCCTCCTTCATTCAATCCTCTTCCTTTTCCTCCTCCTGCTTCTTCTTATTCTCTTCTTTGATCTGCCTCCGAGAATTCACTCACTTCGGCGGTCTCTGTCGACATGATGTCGTAGTAGTGATCAACATGAGGACAGTGTCAGCTCCTATGTTTGGTTTTTGTTCGTTTGTGTTCTGTTCCTCCTTCATTCGATTGACTAGTGAAGAGAAAAACTAATAGAGAGGGTAGGATAAGATTCCCTGTCCTCTATGAAACACTGTTTGTATGTTTGTTTTTGTTTGAGAAAAATAGTCTTTGAGACTTTCTCCGATTTCTTGTTCTCCTTACTCAGATTACTTTCTCCTCCTTTTCTATATTGTATCTAGTATGAGGCACTTGGACCTACACACAGATAGTAATAGAGAAGCTAGAAAAGCTCTCCTTGAGAAGTCGACAGTCGGTCGGATAGGTTCTCAGACCTACCTTTAGAAAACGATCAGAGATTTGCAAAAATACTCTGACGTATGTGTGAGATAATGCAGATAAATACACAAACTAGAAGGGTAGAATGTTGTGCTCCTGTCCCTATGCTTGTTTGTGTTTTGTGTGTCCCTTCACTCTTCTGTCCACCTCCTTCTTCTTGGTCTCTGTGTGAGAACAGCAAGAACGACAGAGAGTTTGTATCTGATGTCTCCTTGTGAGCACAGCAAGAACGACCCTATTTTCTTTCTCAGTGATACAGGTATTTTATTAAAACAGTGTGGCGTAAAACTTGAAAAACTACATGTATTGTAATTGTCACGCATGGGTTGGGCCGGTATGACTAAATATCTTACCGGTATTAAGCTTAATAACATGGTCCCACATTGATGATCAGTGGATGTTTCCTTCAACTTGCGGAAGTTGGCTCTGAAAGTCTACTCTACTACATTTTGCCACCATATTGGCTTCCTCTTTTATAAAGGAGGAGGATTGGGTTATTGTCAGAGTGCTTCAATTGAGTGGTTGAGAACCAGCATACAATAAAGAATAAATGAAGTCTTTTCTGATCTTACCTGACAAAACTGACTCACAAGAGTTACTGTAGAAGTACTGTGATTATGAGGTTTCATTTCCACTCAGGACGGCTTTTTAATTATTGCTGTTGACATTCAAGACAACAACAAAAATTAGTTTTTCATTTTTGTGTCAGATTTTCATTTTTGTGACAGTTTTTCATTTTTGTGACAAAAATTCAAATTTTCAAATTTAACGGTAACATTTCGCGAAAATTTACGATATTTTGCGGACGAATATAGCCGTTAATTTGAAAAATTCAAATTTTCACCCAAAATCAAAATTCCAACCAAAACTGAAATTCCAACCAAAACAGAAAAATCAATTTTTTTTGTTGTCTTGAATGTCAACAGCAATACAATAATTGAAGTTCAACGCTTGCTTTTCAAATTTGAAATTTCGCTGAAAAGGAAGCATAATATAAGAAGGCGAACATCAATTTTATGGAAAAGGCAGTTTTTGCGTTTTGATCACTGTTCAAAAATTAGAACACATCAGATCTCCTGGTCGTGTCGCAGTTCCTGGAAGTCCGCCGAGAGCGAGCGGTGGCGATTGAAGTCCTGCGCGTCGAACATATCGCCGTTGTCCGCCTCGTCCGCCATGCCTTCGTAGGGGGAGCTGGGAAAGGAGCCCAAGTCCACCCGGCTGTCACAGGAAGACCCGGCGCCATGTCTCGACAGGTCCGCATAGCTTTGGCTCTTGGCCCGTTCCCGGCGGGGGATTTTGGATTTTGCACGGCAACAGCGCGGGCGCACGGGCAGCCAGGAGAACCACAACACCAGCCCGTAGCCCGACTACACACAGATACATACATTACATTACATTACATTACATTACATTAAATTACATTACATTACATTACATTAAATTACACTACACTACACTAGATTAGATTAGATTGGATTAGATTAGATTAAATTAGATTAGATTAGATTAGATTAGATTACATACCTACCTACCTACCTACCTGCACGAGCCAGCAGTAGAGAATGTCGAGCAGGTCGGCCGAGGCGGGCAAAGGCAAGGTGTGGCTCTCCAGCAGCAAGTGGACGCCCTGCCAACTCAGCAACGCCACCACCTAGCCAGGTAGATATATATGTATTATATATATATATATATATATATATATATGCATATATATATGAATATAGAGGTCGATGTAAATCTAGATGTCGATGCAGATGTAGATGTAGCTACAGGCCTAGATATTTGGCCATTGTCAGTGTGCTGGACTGGTAATCAATATATAATAACAATATGTATAACAATAATAATAGACCACTAGGCACAGCAGCACCGCCAGCGGGAACACCCAGGATACCCAGATGCGGACTTTGCTGGTCAAATTGGCCAGTAAGTCCTGTTGACTGCGAAGGTCCGAGACGGAGAGCAGGTGGTTGGGCGGGGTGGACTCGATGACGTAGTCGATGTGTATGGGAGTGTGCAGGTTGACTGGGTAGGAGGTGTTGAGAGAGGAGTTGAAGCTGTCCAGCCCAGCGTGGCTGCCCTTGCTACACATAATAATAATAATAATAATAATAATAATAGTGCTTCTCTGTCAATGGCTGATGCATTTCTGCACATGCGCCTCCATCGTCTCACCCTTGAGGGGAGTACGAAGAATTGACGATAAGCTCTAATGACACCCCCGCAAGGGCAGTTCCAACACTTCCAGACGGGCCGGTATGTTCAATGAAAATACTGGTCCAGAAATAGACCGGTATGTTCAATGAAAATACTGGTGGCACCGACGGGAATCGAACTGGCGACAGGGCCCAGATGGTAGAACTTGACCACTGGGCTATCACGGTGTCCATAATAATAATAATAATAATAATAATAATAATAATAATAATAATAATAATAATAGTGCTTCTCTGTCAATGGCTGATGCATTTCTGCACATGCGCCTCCATCGTCTCACCCGTGAGGGGAGTACGAAGAATTGACGATAAGCTCTAATGACACCCCCGCAAGGGCAGTTCCAACACTTCCAGACGGGCCGGTATGTTCAATGAAAATACTGGTCCAGAAATAGACCGGTATGTTGAATGAAAATACTGGTGGCACCGACGGGAATCGAACTGGCGACAGGGCCCAGATGGTAGAACTTGACCACTGGGCTATCACGGTGTCCAAATAATAATAATAATAATAATAATAATAATAATAATAATAATAATAATAGTGCTTCTCTGTCAATGGCTGATGCATTTCTGCACATGCGCCTCCATCGTCTCACCCGTGAGGGGAGTACGAAGAATTGACGACAAGCTCTAATGACACCCCCGCAAGGGCAGTTCCAACACTTCCAGACGGGCCGGTATGTTCAATGAAAATACTGGTCCAGACGGATCGGTATGTTCAATGAAAATACTGGTGGCACCGACGGGAATCGAACTGGCGACAGGGCCCAGATGGTAGAACTTGACCACTGGGCTATCACGGTGTCCAAAATAATAATAATAATAATAATAATAATAATAATAATAATACAGCCCAATGGCCTCAAGGCGTTAAACTGTGACGCCAACTCATGACCCTTTGGTGGTAGATGCTGGGGAGGAGGGTCGTTGCGCGCGTAAAAGATCTTAAACTCCGCATATGCTGGTTGATAGCCCAGGACCCAGCAGACACCAGATTGTTATGGGTGGGGTTTCGAGGCAGCTCTAGCAACCGCGCTTGGTGTATGCACTTGCACATTCGGTGACGTCTTGCAAGAGGTTGCTGGGACTGCGGAATAACCTCGGCTTAGTGCAGTCTTGCCCTCAGGAGCTCCATCGGTGGCCCCGATTATCAGGCGAGAGACTGACACGGGGGGGTGGAGGACCTCGAACAAGGGTATTGGAGGCTTATGTCCGTTGAGGATATGCCATTAGCTGCATCAGTACGCCTCAGATATAGTAAATCTGCCTTGGAGTGTTGACTGTGACATATTTGAGGGAAATCCCGATGAAAAAACCTAGTCACACTTGCTAAACAGAGTTCCAGCCCAATGGCCTCAAGGCGTTAAACTGTGACGCCAACTCATAACCCTTTGGTGGTAGATGCTGGGGAGGAGGGTCGTTGCGCGCGTAAGAGATCTTAAACTCCGCATATGCTGGTTGATAGCCCAGGACCCAGCAGACACCAGATTGTTATGGGTGGGGTTTCGAGGCAGCTCTAGCAACCGCGCTTGGTGTATGCACTTGCACATTCGGTGACGTCTTGCAAGAGGTTGCTGGGACTGCGGAATAACCTCGGCTTAGTGCAGTCTTGCCCTCAGGAGCTCCATCGGTGGCCCCGATCATCAGGCGAGAGACTGACACGGGGGGGTGGAGGACCTCGAACAAGGGTATTGGAGGCTTATGTCCGTTGAGGATATGCCATTAGCTGCATCAGTACGCCTCAGATATAGTAAATAATAATAATAATAATAATGATAATAATGATAATAATAATAATAATAATAATAATAATAATAGCGCGTGCTTCTCTGTCAATGGCTGATGCATTTCTGCACATGCGCCTCCATCGTCTCACCCGTGAGGGGAGTACGAAGAATTGACGATAAGCTCTAATGACACCCCCGCAAGGGCAGTTCCAACACTTCCAGACGGACCGGTATGTTCAATGAAAATACTGGTCCAGACGGAGCGGTATGTTCAATGAAAATACTGGTGGCACCGACGGGAATCGAACTGGCGACAGGGCCCAGATGGTAGAACTTGACCACTGGGCTATCACGGTGAATAATAATAATAATAATAATAATAATAATAATAATAATAGTGTATCTCCTGCCAATTGCTGAGCCAAAAGGCCATGTGCATCCAGTCCTCCATTCCATAAGGAAAGTCTCCACACCAATCGGTGGAATAAAGGAAGTGACGGCATAGAACATTACTCTAGGAGCTTTATACCAATCAGCCCATGGAAAGGACCGATGGCCTATGTACTCCCTAAATAATAATAATAATAATAATAATAATAATAATAATAATAATAATAATAATAATAGTGCTTCTCTGTCAATGGCTGATGCAAATCCGCACATGCGCCTCCATCAATAATAATAATAATAATAATAATAATAATAATAATAATAATAATAATAATAATAATAATAATAATAATAATAGTGCTTCTCTGTCAATGGCTGATGCATTTCTGCACATGCGCCTCCATCGTCTCACCCGTGAGGGGAGTACGAAGAATTGACGATAAGCTCTAATGACACCCCCGCAAGGGCAGTTCCAACACTTCCAGACGGGCCGGTATGTTCAATGAAAATACTGGTCCAGAAATAGACCGGTATGTTAATAATAATAATAATAATAATAATAATAATAATAATAATAATAATAATAATAGTGTATCTCCTGCCAATTGCTGAGCCAAAAGGCCATGTGCATCCAGTCCTCCATTCCATAAGGAAAGTCTCCACACCAATCGGTGGAATAAAGGAAGTGACGGCATAGAACATTACTCTAGGAGCTTTATACCAATCAGCCCATTGAAAAGGACCGATGGCCTATGTACTCCCTAATAATAATAATAATAATAATAATAATAATAATAATAATAATAATAATAGTGCTTCTCTGTCAATGGCTGATGCATTTCTGCACATGCGCCTCCATCGTCTCACCCGTGAGGGGAGTACGAAGAATTGACGATAGGCTCTAATGACACCCCCGCAAGGGCAGTTCCAACACTTCCAGACGGACCGGTATGTTCAATGAAAATACTGGTGGCACCGACTGGAATCGAACTGGCGACAGGGCCCAGATGGTAGAACTTGACCACTGGGCTATCACGGTGTCCAAATAATAATAATAATAATAATAATAATAATAATATTTATATATATATATATTGATCTGTCATGGCTGAGCCCGAGGGCCATGCGCCTCCATCCCTCGACCCAACAGGGACTACAGTGAGTATGTTGGCGAGGGAAGAGTGACTCTAACCATCCTGCATAGAAGGCCCCAAAAGGAAGTCCCTACTACCCGCACAGTGTCGGGTACCTTGCAGGAAATCAACTACAAATGATTGATCTTCCCCGCGTGAGAGCTCCACGAGACTGGGTAGGTCCCGCATGGAGGTACTCACAGGGGTAGCAGACATTTCATGCGGTCTGCCAGCGCATGAGGACGTTTTGTGGTAAGTATCTGGGACGCCTCGAAACCCGTCACCACCCCTAGATCGCGGAATGTAAATACCCCTTTGATCCCACGTGGTGTATGTCTTATAAAAACAACACAACGACATGGCCTCGGAACCAAGACAACATAGCCTCGGAACCCACATCGACATAGCCTCGGAACCCACACAACAACAGAGCCTGGGGAAGAGGCCCAACCACCTCCTCTTCCCGTGGGGTGCCATACTGTGCACCCCTCCATAATAATAATAATAATAATAATAATGATAATAATAATAATAATAATAAGAAGAAGAATAGTGCTTCGTGTCAAGGGCAAATGAAAATCTGCACATGTGCCTCCATCGTCTCACCCGTAAGGGGAGTACGAAGATTTGACCGATAGCTCTACTGACACCCCCGCAAGGCAGCCCCAAGCCTTCCAGACAGACCAACACTTTCAAAGAAAACATACTTTAAAAATACTGGCACCGACGGGAATCGACTGGCGACAGGTCCCAGATGGTATTAAACTTGACCACTGGGCTATCGCGGTGCCACTAATAATAATAATAATAATAATAATAATAATAATAATAATAATAATAATAGTGCTTCTCTGTCAATGGCTGATGCATTTCTGCACATGCGCCTCCATCGTCTCACCCGTGAGGGGAGTACGAAGAATTGACGATAAGCTCTAATGACACCCCCGCAAGGGCAGTTCCAACACTTCCAGACGGGCCGGTATGTTCAATGAAAATACTGGTCCAGACGGATCGGTATGTTCAATGAAAATACTGGTGGCACCGACGGGAATCGAACTGGCGACAGGGCCCAGATGGTAGAACTTGACCACTGGGCTATCACGGTGTCCATAATAATAATAATAATAATAATAATAATAATAATAATAATAATAGTGCTTCTCTGTCAATGGCTGATGCAAATCTGCACATGCGCCTCCATCGTCTCACCCGTGAGGGGAGTACGAAGAATTGACGATAGGCTCTAATGACACCCCCGCACGGGCAGTTCCAACACTTCCAGACGGACCGGTATGTTCAATGAAAATACTGGTGGCACCGACGGGAATCGAACTGGCGACAGGGCCCAGATGGTAGAACTTGACCACTGGGCTATCACGGTGTCCATAATAATAATAATACTATATCTGAGGCGTACTGATGCAGCTAATGGCATATCCTCAACGGACATAAGCCTCCAATACCCTTGTTCGAGGTCCTCCACCCCCCCGTGTCAGTCTCTCGCCTGATGATCGGGGCCACCGATGGAGCTCCTGAGGGCAAGACTGCACTAAGCCGAGGTTATTCCGCAGTCCCAGCAACCTCTTGCAAGACGTCACCGAATGTGCAAGTGCATACACCAAGCGCGGTTGCTAGAGCTGCCTCGAAACCCCACCCATAACAATCTGGTGTCTGCTGGGTCCTGGGCTATCAACCAGCATATGCGAATAATAATAATAATAATAATAATAATAATAATAATAATAATAATAATAATAATAATAATAATAGTGCTTCTCTGTCAATGGCTGATGCATTTCTGCACATGCGCCTCCATCGTCTCACCCGTGAGGGGAGTACGAAGAATTGACGATAAGCTCTAATGACACCCCCGCAAGGGCAGTTCCAACACTTCCAGACGGGCCGGTATGTTCAATGAAAATACTGGTCCAGACGGATCGGTATGTTCAATGAAAATACTGGTGGCACCGACGGGAATCGAACTGGTGACAGGGCCCAGATGGTAGAACTTGACCACTGGGCTATCACGGTGTCCAATAATAATAATAATAATAATAATAATAATAATAATAATAATAATAATAATAATAGTGCTTCTCTGTCAATGGCTGATGCATTTCTGCACATGCGCCTCCATCGTCTCACCCGTGAGGGGAGTACGAAGAATTGACGATAAGCTCTAATGACACCCCCGCAAGGGCAGTTCCAACACTTCCAGACGGGCCGGTATGTTCAATGAAAATACTGGTCCAGACGGATCGGTATGTTCAATGAAAATACTGGTGGCACCGAAGGGAATCGAACTGGCGACAGGGCCCAGATGGTAGAACTTGACCACTGGGCTATCACGGTGTCCAAATAATAATAATAATAATAATAATTATAATAATAATTAGGGGCTGCGCCAACACCTGAAAGTATGGTTTGCGGTGCGCTTCGCGAACCCACCCCCCCCCCCCCCGGGACACCAAAATGAATGGCTGAGAATGCTCCAACGCTCTAAAAGTTGTGCCAGCAGGGTTGAGAGGCTGATTTTTTGCTTTTCACAACCTCGGGACGCGCTCTTGGTAGTGGACCAGTTGAAAAAGAGATTTACGAAGATTCTGGCAAAGCAGTGCCAAAATGAATGGCTGAGAATGCTCCAAGGCTCTAAGAGTTGTGCCAGAGGGCTGTCGACTGTGGAAGGGGGGGGGGGGGGGGGGTTCGGGGGCCCTTCCCCCGGGAACCCAAGCCCTGTAATCGTACGTACCCAACGCATATTAGCCCCCCCCCCCCCCCCTCTTCCCAAGGTCGCTTTTCCTCTCATTCTCACATGCACAACTTTTACAGCCTTGGAGCAATCTCAGCCATTCATTTTGGCCCTACTTTGTCATTACATTCGAATATCATAATTTCAACAAAATCCCTAAAAAATAGCTTTTGACAAGCTTGCAAAAACACAATCAATCAGCCTCTAAGCCTATTTTCTGCACCCCCGTCGGAATAAATCATGGTTTGTGAACGAGGAGGAGTTGGGAGCTCATATTGACAGGGTGGCTAGCCCCAGACTCGATCTTGATGCTGATATAGTTTTTTTTGGAATTCACGCAAATATTTGCGCTAGGGGAGTGTCATGAATGCCAAATTTCCTTGTTTTTTTTTTGGGACTACTTGCCGGTACCTGATCAAATTTCCTTGTTTTTTTTTGGGGACTACTTGCCAAATTTCCTTGTTTTTTTTGTGGGACAGACTCGATCTTGATGCTGATACAATTTTTTGAAATTCACGCAAATATTTGCGTTAGGGGAGTGTCCTGAATGCCAAATTCCTTGTTTTTTGGGAGTGCTTGCCGGTACCTCCGGCAATAGAACGTACCCTGTCGACGGGGAAGGGGGGTCCGGGGGGAGCCCTACTCCAGCCCTGCAATTGTACGTACCCTACGCGAATCAGCCGGCACCAAAAAGAATGGCTGAGAATGCTCCAAGGCTCTAAGAGTTGTGCCAGAAGTGTTTATGCCGGTAACCTCCGGCAAGTGAACGTAGCAAAAAAAAACAAGGAATTTTAGCATTCAGGACACTCCCCCAACGCAAATATTTGCGTGAATGCCAAAAAAAGTATACCAGCATCAAGATCGAGTCTGGGCTAGCCAACCTGCAAATATGAGCTACCAACTCCTCCTGGTTCCCAAAAACCGTGATTTATTCCGACAGGGGTGCGGATAAGGGGTGCTGGTGGGGGGGGGAGGTACACAATTTCCATTTTCTCCCTCCCACCAAACCCCCCATCCCTACTCCCAACACCTTTCAGGGATAATAATAATAATGATATAATAATGATAATAGTGCTTCTCTGTCAATGGCTGATGCATTTCTGCACATGCGCCTCCATCGTCTCACCCGTGAGGGGAGTACGAAGAATTGACGATAAGCTCTAATGACACCCCCGCAAGGGCAGTTCCAACACTTCCAGACGGGCCGGTATGTTTAATGAAAATACTGGTCCAGAAATAGACCGGTATGTTCAATGAAAATACTGGTGGCACCGACGGGAATCGAACTGGCGACAGGGCCCAGATGGTAGAACTTGACCACTGGGCTATCACGGTGTCCATAATAATAATGATAATAATAATAATAATAATAATAATAATAATAATAATAATAATAATAATAGGCTTCCTCAGACTATAGCATCAGATCCAGATCCTGGACATGTGCCTCCATTAATAATAATAATAATAATAATAATAATAATAATAATAATAATATGTATGTATGTATCGTCTGCCAATTGCTGAGCCAAAAGGCCATGTGCATCCAGTCCTCCATTCCACAAGGAAAGTCTCCACACCAATCGGTGGAATAAAGGAAGTGACGGCATAGAACATTACTCTAGGAGCTTTATACCAATCAGCCCATGGAAAGGGACCGATGGCCTATGTACTCCCTAATAATAATAATAATAATAATATGCTTCCTCTAAGGCATACTGATGCAGCTGATGGCACGATCCGTTTCCGGACATGAGCCTCCATGCCCTTGTTCGAGGTGCTCCATCCCCACCTAGTCAGTCTCTCGACTGATTATAGGGGCCACCGATGGAGCTCCTGAGGGCAAGACTACACTAAGCCGAGGTTATTCCGCAGTCCCAACAACCTCTTGCAAAACGTTGTCGCATGTGCAAGTGCGTACACCAAGCATGGTTGCTAGAACTACCTCAAAACCCCACCCATAACAAAGTGGTATCCGCTGGGTCCACGGGCTATCAACCGGCATAGCGGAGTTTAAGATCTTCGACAGGCGCCCAACGACCCTCCTCCCCAGCATCATCAACCAAATGGTTTTGAGTTGGCATCACAGTTTAACGCCGTAAGGCCATTGAGCTGGAGCTCTGATAAACAAGCGTGACTAAGTTTTTATCATCAGGTGTTACCCTCAAATACATCACAGTCAACACTCCGAAATAATAATAATAATAATAATAATAATAATAATAATAATAATAATAATAATAATAATAATAATAGTGCTTCTCTGTCAATGGCTGATGCATTTCTGCACATGCGCCTCCATCGTCTCACCCGTGAGGGGAGTACGAAGAATTGACGATAGGCTCTAATGACACCCCCGCAAGGGCAGTTCCAACACTTCCAGACGGACCGGTATGTTCAATGAAAATACTGGTGGCACCGACGGGAATCGAACTGGCGACAGGGCCCAGATGGTAGAACTTAATAATAATAATAATAATAATAATAATAATAATAATAATAATAATAATAGTGCTTCTCTGTCAATGGCTGATGCATTTCTGCACATGCGCCTCCATCGTCTCACCCGTGAGGGGAGTACGAAGAATTGACGATAAGCTCTAATGACACCCCCGCAAGGGCAGTTCCAACACTTCCAGACGGGCCGGTATGTTCAATGAAAATACTGGTCCAGAAATAGACCGGTATGTTCAATGAAAATACTGGTGGCACCGACGGGAATCGAACTGGCGACAGGGCCCAGATGGTAGAACTTGACCACTGGGCTATCACGGTGTCCAATAATAATAATAATAATAATAATAATAATAGTGCTTCTCTGTCAATGGCTGATGCATTTCTGCACATGCGCCTCCATCGTCTCACCCGTGAGGGGAGTACGAAGAATTGACGATAAGCTCTAATGACACCCCCGCAAGGGCAGTTCCAACACTTCCAGACGGGCCGGTATGTTCAATGAAAATACTGGTCCAGAAATAGACCGGTATGTTCAATGAAAATACTGGTGGCACCGACGGGAATCGAACTGGCGACAGGGCCCAGATGGTAGAACTTGACCACTGGGCTATCACGGTGTCCAAAATAATAATAATAATAATAATAATGTATCTCCTGCCAATTGCTGAGCCAAAAGGCCATGTGCATCCAGTCCTCCATTCCATAAGGAAAGTCTCCACACCAATCGGTGGAATAAAGGAAGTGACGGCATAGAACATTACTCTAGGAGCTTTATACCAATCAGCCCATTGAAAAGGACCAATGGCCTATGTACTCCCTAAATAATAATAATAATAATAATATTAATAATATTAATAATAGTAACTAGGGGCTGCGCCAACACCTGAAAGGATGGTTTGCGGTGCGCTTCGCGCATCCCCCCCTCCCCCAATTCCCCCCTCGGGCTGGGGTTCCCGGGGGAGAGCTCCCCCCGGACCCCCCCTTTCCCGTCGACAAGGTACGTTCAATTGCCGGAGGTACCAGCAGAACGTAAGTGTAAGCTCTGGTGACACAAAAATCTAAAATCTCTGGTGTTTGTGCCACCCACCAAAACTTTTTATCTCCGAAGAGAGCGTACCGAGAGGTGCCCGGTACACCAAACATCAGCCTCAAACTCCCTAGGGTGTGTGCAAACGGCGCATGGTGGCGCAAAAACCTCAATTTCCCGGTGTGTAGGCCACCCGGCGCAACAATGTTATATTTTCGAAGAGAGCTCATTAAGAAGTGTCAGATACACCAAATATCAGCCGCTAACTCCCTCTGGTGTGCGCAAACGGCGGCTGGTGGCACAAGACCTCATATTCTGGCACCCGCGACCAAAATTGGTACGTACAATTGCCGGGCTGGGGTTCCCGGGGAGGGCCCCCCGGACCCCCCCTTTCCCGTCGACAGGGTACGTTCAATAGCCGGAGCGCGCCTGGTGGCACAAGACCTCAATTTTCTGGTGTGGGTGCCACCCGCGACCAAAACGGGTACGTACAATCGCCGGGCTGGGGTTCCCGGGCCCGGACCCCCCTGCCCCGTCGACAGGGTACGTTCCATTGCCGGAGGCACTGGAAAGTACTGCTAAAAAACAAGGAAATTTGGCATTCAGGACACTCCCCTGAGCAAATATTTGCGTGAATTCCAAAAAATTATACCAGCATCAAGATCGAGTCTGGGGCTAGCCACCCTGCCAATATGAGCTCCCAACTCCTCCTGGTTCCCATAAACCATGATTTATTCGGATGGGAGAGCAGAAAATGGGCTAAAAAAACAAGGAATTTTGGTATTCAGGACACTCCCCTAACGCAAATATTTGCGTGAATTCCAAAGAAATTACATCAACATCAACATCGAGTCTGGGGCCAGCGACCCTGTCATTATGAGCTCCTAACTCCTCCAAGTTCACACAAACCATGATTTATTCCGACAGGGATGCGAAAAAAAAGAAGGAATTTTGGCATTCAGGACACTCCCCTAACGCAAATATTTGCATGAATTCCAAAAAAAATCATATCAGCATCAATCGAGTCTGGGGCTAGCCACCCTGCAAATATGAGCTCCCAACTCCTCCTCGTTCCCATAAACCATGATTTATTCCGACAGGTGTGCGGAAAAGGGGGGGGGGGGGGGGTACACAATTTTCATTTTCCCTCCCCCCAAACCCCCCACCCCCTACTTCCAACACCTTTCAGGGATAATAATAATAATAATACTATATCTGAGGCGTACTGATGCAGCTAATGGCATATCCTCAACGGACATAAGCCTCCAATACCCTTGTTCGAGGTCCTCCACCCCCCCGTGTCAGTCTCTCGCCTGATGATCGGGGCCACCGATGGAGCTCCTGAGGGCAAGACTGCACTAAGCCGAGGTTATTCCGCAGTCCCAGCAACCTCTTGCAAGACGTCACCGAATGTGCAAGTGCATACACCAAGCGCGGTTGCTAGAGCTGCCTCGAAACCCCACCCATAACAATCTGGTGTCTGCTGGGTCCTGGGCTATCAACCAGCATATGCGGAGTTTAAGATCTCTTACGCGCGCAACGACCCTCCTCCCCAGCATCTACCACCAAAGGGTTATGAGTTGGCGTCACAGTTTAACGCCTTGAGGCCATTGGGCTGGAACTCTGTTTAGCAAGTGTGACTAGGTTTTTTCATCGGGATTTCCCTCAAACATGTCACAGTCAACACTCCAAGGCAGATTTACTATATCTGAGGCGTACTGATGCAGCTAATGGCATATCCTCAACGGACATAAGCCTCCAATACCAATAATAATAATAATAATAATAATAATAATAATAATATTTTACTATATCTGAGGCGTACTGATGCAGCTAATGGCATATCCTCAACGGACATAAGCCTCCAATACCCTTGTTCGAGGTCCTCCACCCTCCCGTGTCAGTCTCTCGCCTGATGATCGGGGCCACCGATGGAGCTCCTGAGGGCAAGACTGCACTAAGCCGAGGTTATAATAATAATAATAATAATAATAATAATAATAATAATAATAATAATAATAGTGCTTCTGTCAATGGCTGATGCAAATCTGCACATGCGCCTCCATCGTCTCACCCGTGAGGGAGTACGAAGAATTGACGATAGGCTCTAATGACACCCCGCAAGGGCAGTTCCAACACTTCCAGACGGACCGGTATGTTCAATGAAAATACTGGTGGCACCGACGGGAATCGAACTGGCGACAGGGCCCAGATGGTAGAACTTGACCACTGGGCTATCACGGTGTCCAATAATAATAATAATAATAATAATAGTGTATCTCCTGCAATTGCTGAGCCAAAAGGCCATGTGCATCCAGTCCTCCATTCCATAAGGAAAGTCTCCACACCAATCGGTGGAATAAAGGAAGTGACGGCATAGAACATTACTCTAGGAGCTTTATACCAATCAGCCATGGAAAGGACCGATGGCCTATGTACTCCTAATAATAATAATAATAATAATAATAATAATAGTGCTTCTCTGTCAATGGCTGATGCATTTCTGCACATGCGCCTCCATCGTCTCACCCGTGAGGGGAGTACGAAGAATTGACGATAAGCTCTAATGACACCCCCGCAAGGGCAGTTCCAACACTTCCAGACGGGCCGGTATGTTCAATGAAAATACTGGTCCAGAAATAGACCGGTATGTTCAATGAAAATACGGGTGGCACCGACGGGAATCGAACTGGCGACAGGGCCCAGATGGTAGAACTTGACCACTGGGCTATCACGGTGTCCAAATAATAATAATAATAATAATAATAATAATAGTGCTTCTCTGTCAATGGCTGATGCATTTCTGCACATGCGCCTCCATCGTCTCATCCGTGAGGGGAGTACGAAGAATTGACGATAAGCTCTAATGACACCCCCGCAAGGGCAGTTCCAACACTTCCAGACGGGCCGGTATGTTCAATGAAAATACTGGTCCAGACGGATCGGTATGTTCAATGAAAATACTGGTGGCACCGACGGGAATCGAACTGGCGACAGGGCCCAGATGGTAGAACTTGACCACTGGGCTATCACGGTGTCCATAATAATAATAATAATAATAATAATATCAGTCAATTGGCCTTTGATCCTGTCGGACATGTGCCTCCATTAATAATAATAATAATAATAATAGTGCTTCTCTGTCAATGGCTGATGCATTTCTGCACATGCGCCTCCATCGTCTCACCCGTGAGGGGAGTACGAAGAATTGACGATAGGCTGTAATGACACCCCCGCAAGGGCAGTTCCAACACTTCCAGACGGGCCGGTATGTTCAATGAAAATACTGGTCCAGACGGACCGGTATGTTCAATGAAAATACTGGTGGCACCGACGGGAATCGAACTGGCGACAGGGCCCAGATGGTAGAACTTGACCACTGGGCTATCACGGTGTCCAATAATAATAATAATAATAATAATAATAATAATAATAATAATAATAATAATAATAATGTATCTCCTGCCAATTATTGAGCCAAAAGGCCATGTGCATCCAGTCCTCCATTCCATAAGGAAAGTCTCCACACCAATCGGTGGAATAAAGGAAGTGACGGCATAGAACATTACTCTAGGAGCTTTATACCAATCAGCCCATTGAAAAGGACCGATGGCCTATGTACTCCCTCAGTAATAAGAATAATAATAATAGTAATGATAATAGTAACAATAATAATAACTAGGGGCTGCGCCAACACCTGCAAGGATGGTTTGCGGTGCGCTTCGCCCCCCCGCCCCCCTTCTCCTCATCTCAAGGTCGCTTTTCCTCTCATTCTCACATGCACAACTTTTACAGCCTTGGAGCAACCTCAGCCATTCATTTTGGTGCGGCAAATTCGCTTCGGGTAC